>CM062829.1:9926478-10025171 GCA_031772345.1 Himalopsyche anomala
ATATCTGGGCAGTGCCATAACTGCCAGCTCTTTGGCCACTCCAGAAGCGGCTGCCACGCCCCACCTCGCTGTGTCAAGTGTGGACAGTCGCACTCAACAGAAAGCTGCCTGAAGACCAGGGATGACGGACCTGCAACATGTGCAAATTGCACAGGCCCCCACCCTGCAAACTTTCGAGGCTGCCCCGAACATCCACAATCCGGTAAACCAAAATACCGCGCACGCGCATGGCCATACCCTCCCTGGAAGATCAACAAAGAACCTGAAAGGACAGTTTACACTCGCACCCCGACCTCAAAAATCACCAGCCCATGGACAACAACACATGGCGTGCAGTTACGACCAACTACCAAACTTGTGAGTGAAAATTTCCCTCCACCTCCCCTCCTCCGTGAAACTGAACACGATCGACTCCTTGGGGGACTCGTCAGAGCCCTGCAGGAGTCGATCGCGAACAGCCAATCAGCTCTACTCCACGTTTGTGAGACTCTAGCGAAGACCAATACAGGCAATCATTATGGCTCGCGCTAAAACACAACCGACCTCACTACAGATAGCGTTCTGGAACGCCAACGGCTCTCTTCGTAAAGATAAGAACGAAGTTCAACATTTCCTTCAAACACACGACATTGACGCCCTACTCGTTAATGAGACTTTTCTAAAACCCGCGACACCGTTTTATTTTCCGAACTATGTTACCCACCGAACCGATAGGGTGCACGCGCGTGGCGGCGGAACCGCTATTTTTATAAAATCACACATAGATCACTGTGGCATCTCCCAAATATCGCGACCGGCAACATCGAAAATAGAATCAACCGCAATATGCGTTAATACAAAAAATGCCGGCAAATTAAAATTAATATCAATTTATTGCCGCCCAGTTGGTCCACTGGAACCAGCAGATCTAGAAAATCTGCTGTCCGATGATATCCCCGCTACCGTAATAGCGGGAGACTTCAACGCAAAACATGCAGCTTGGAACAGCCGCATAACAACGAGCCGCGGGAAGATGATTCACAAATTTGCATTAAATAATAACTCTGTCATAGCGGCCCCATTCGAGCCGACAATCTACCACCCGTCAACGAGAACAGAGGATGTTCTCGACTTTGCTATCTTGATTGCGGCATCGCACACTCCGCAGATAAGAGTTGTCAACGAATTAAACTCAGACCACCGGCCGGTCCTCTTATATCTCGGCGACCCTCTCGACCCTCTCGCTATTGTGCCTAACAACACCAGAACGAAAGTGTCCTGGGAAGACTTCAGCAAACATATCACCGACAATCTCATAAGCCCTGTTAACCTTACCAATGCGGCAGACATTGACAGGGCGGTTAACGATCTAACGAACTCGATACGCATCGCGACGGAGTCCGCTACGATCAGCGTTCCCGCGAACGAATATAGACCTGACATCCCAACAAGGATTAAAAACCTTATAAGGGATAAAAACCGTGCGACAAAGGAATGGCGACACCACGCCAACCCGATAGCGAGAACGCACAAAAATCGACTCATCGCGGAGATAAAAATTGCATTGAAGGAACATCGTACGTCTTCACTCAATGCATATCTCACTGGGTTAGAAAAAGGAGGACAACCTTATTGGACTCTTAATAAAATACTCAGATCCCAAAAATGTACAATTCAACCGCTTAACGGTCCGAATGGCCCGGTGTATACAGCCGTGGAAAAAGCTGAGACTTTTGCAAACTCACTCGAGAAACAATTCTCGCCGAACGATTTCGATCCAAACGATCAAGCGATTAAGACCCGCATAGAAAACATATCCGCTAAATACATTCAAATCACTAACGAGATACAACTATCTCCACCCGCGACACCTATCAAACCTGCTACCACGGGTGAAATAGAGACTAGAATCAAACGCTTATTAAATCGTAAAGCTGCAGGCA
Source organism: Himalopsyche anomala (assembly GCA_031772345.1). Classification (NCBI taxonomy): domain Eukaryota; kingdom Metazoa; phylum Arthropoda; class Insecta; order Trichoptera; family Rhyacophilidae; genus Himalopsyche; species Himalopsyche anomala. Next base: position 9,928,401 of record CM062829.1, read on the forward strand.
ACGATAAAATAAAGCATAACACGCTCAAACACCTTCCCGGGAATGGTGTTGAAGCGCTTACATCGATAATAAACGCCTGCCTTAACGTCCACCACTTTCCGACCGCCTGGAAAGCAGCGGATGTCATACTTATACCGAAACCAGGTAAATCACCGGCGATCCCCGAAAACCATAGACCCATAAGCTTGCTCCCGTCGATGGGTAAGCTTCTGGAACGCGTAATTAAATCTCGATTGGAGGAATTTGCTCTGGAAAAAAAGCTCATACCGGATGAGCAACACGGCTTCAGAAGCAAACATTCCACCAACCATCAACTACTTAGAGTAGTGGAATTCATCACGGAAAGTTTTAACCGCCGATGTTTCACTACCGGCCTGTTCCTAGATATAGCCAAAGCCTTTGATAAGGTTTGGTACGAAGGTATGATAGTTAAACTTTCCGAGGCCGGCCTCGAAAATCCGATGCTTGGACTAATAAATTCATTCATTTCAAACAGAACGTTCCGCGTAAAATTCAATGGCGTAAAATCGACGACGCGCACGCCAACAGCAGGTGTACCACAGGGATCCGCCTTATCGCCCTTATTGTACAACCTTTACACTCACGATATTCCGTTACCAGACTACATACCCGGAAGCAACGAAACAATCATTGCACAATATGCCGACGACACAGCCATCCTAGCCAGATCGCTAAACAGGAACAGAGCCACCGCGCTTGTACAAAAAGCAAGCACGGACATATCCACCTGGTGCTCCGACTGGAGGATCCAAATCCACCCGGAGAAAAGCACTGCGATAACTTTCAGTCGTAGACCTAACAGACACAATAAGGACATTAAAGGCATCCGGATGCATAACACCCACATTCCGTGGGCCCACACGGTTAAATACCTTGGGCTCACGCTAGACTCACGATTAACCTTCTGCAAACATATTGCTGAGAAAAAACGCCAGGTGTCGCAAATCACTGGTCGACTCTATCCGATGATTGGCCACAAGAGTAAACTTGCAGTAAAAAGCATATTACTATTGTACTACGCGATTACAAGACCGATCATGCCCGCGTGTGCCCATACTTGGCACGCGTAGGTCATGAATCGTATAAGGACACTACAGACAATACAAAACAAAGCACTTCGCATGGTCACGGGAGCACCCTGGTTCGTGCGAAGTTCCACGTTACACAAAGACATGAACCTAGACCCGATCCTTGATCACGTCATAAAACTGTCGAAGAAGTTCTATAGTGACATGGCGGATCATCCTAACCAATCTATCAAAAATTTACTTAACGACTACATTGATTACCCTCACACAAACATAGCGCGACCGCGGAGAGTCCTCCTACTGAAACCTCCTTAGCCCCCCCCCGATCCCCCACATTCACATGTTTGGATATCAACATCTGCTAAAACCCCGATCTCCAAAACCTGAACGACTGCCACAAAAACAAAACAAAAACCAAAGACCACGCACCCGCCTACGCCCAGGTAAATCCTGGACGCTATGCGGGAAAAGCAACATCAAAATACACCAGATGAAAGGGAAATTGGAGCTCGGCTCCACCAGCCCCATAATTTGATGTATAGATATCAATCAATCAATTCCATATATATATTATATGGTAAGTATTAACTTTGTTTGATTGAAAAACATTTTTTTTATCTTCAAGGTTATATATTTTGATTAAATCCACTTTTTCTTATGTGAACTTGTTATGCTTTTAAAACACATGCATTTTTTCAATGCTTTAAAATGCGTTAAAACATACACACATGGAACGTTTTCGTATTGTATTTGTGTATTTAGGTATTCTGAAGATGTTTGTATACTTAACTCATTTTTGGAAAAAATGTGACTCGTAACGTTTTCGAAATACACGATTCATTTATACAATACAGAAAACCCCCCTATATACAAGTTTCCTATCGGAAACGTTAACATTTCAAGGTGAAATTACAATTTTCATAAATATATATTATAAATACATATTTTATACATGTGCATTGAAAAAATATTTGTCAGTAGCTGTTAACCAAACTAAATATAGGGTCATTTAATATATAAAAATGGGGAAAATGATAGATTGCTGATCTCAAATATAACGTAACATTCCTACAGCATAGTTCCAATCTTTACTTTATGGGGGGGTCGACTGTACATTAATAATTTTCTGTTAAGTCATATATAATTGGGAAATAGAAAAAGAATTTATGATCACTCAACTTTTTGTGACTCGACAGCCCTGGCTTAAAACAACAAAAAAAATCCTCACAAAAATACAAAAAATTAACTCGCTGGTAACTGTAGTACCAAAAGAATAATAAAATTAAACAGCGCTCTGCAACAATGTTATTTAGCACTACACCACTGTCCCTGGTAAGTTTTCTTAATCTGGAAGCCATAGTTTATGAACGTGGGGTGTTTACCTGTCTACGGAGTTTTTCAAACTACCGTATATTCACAAATATTCTCATTATGCAATCAATGGCTGTGACAAACAATAAATGATTGATTTTTAATATTATTTATTTTATAAATACATTTGATTCCACACAATAAACAAATTTCACTCGATGACTATTTTTCTTTCAAAAAAAATATACATCTATTTCTATACGATAGCAAGAAGAATAATAATTTCTTAATAAAGAATTACATTTATTTTTACCGTTTCCACTCCTTATGTAGATTATATGGATTTCTAACAGTGTTTATCTCAAAAAAACTGTTAACTCAGTTGTTTAACCTATCTTTTTCGAAAAAGTAGGGAAAGAATCATACAGCTGGGATATGACTAGTGGTTAACTACACGCTTACGTAGTTTTTAGGATCAGATGGAGAATTTCAAACATTACACATACACATACACCCCTGAATTAGAATAGAAATACATACATCGATTGAAAAATCAATTTATGAAACTAAAACCTATGAGCACCGCTACTGAAGTCAATAAAGAAGACCACGGACATGACCAACAAATAATTTATGAAAAAATGTATCAAGTGTAATATGTCCTTAGTGTAAATCTAGAGTTCTGGCTTCCCAGGTCAAATGACACTGAACCGATACATTTTTTTTGCATCCTCGTTAGTCAAGGCACAAGTATTATCATCATTATTTTCTTAGTCTTATTTTTGATGATTTGACTTGTATCCTCTTATTTTTATTTTAAACACTATGCAACATTTAATTAAAGTACTGCTATATACAGGGTCGAATTCTCAAGACTTCTCAGATCCTCCTAATTTATACTTCTGGGACTGAAAGCCTTAGCCAAAATAGCTTTTTCTCAAAACTTCTTCCCGTTGGTCATGTGTAATGCCAGTCTAACATAATGTTTGGTTGATCAATGCATTGCCCAAAGAGGTGAACACATTCAGCAACGAATTGCATGCAGGGCCGGCGCCACCATACAGGCGAAATAGGCAACCGCCTAGGGCGGTATTACAAGTATATGGAGTATTACAATTATTTTTATATACTCTGATAATAATAAATAGTACATTTTATTTTATATTGATGTTTGTACTTATTCGTTGTAATTATGTATCTTTTTCTATATGATTCGAAAAAGAGAGGTTGAGCGACTGAGTAACAAACAGTTCATGTAGAAAAATTTCTGTTGAGATACCTCCATTAAGAGGCCATATGTATGGTTTTCGTTTCCATTACTTAAGGTTTCTCTCAAATAAGTGGCTGCCTCAATAAACTACTAGCCGAATAAGAGCCGAGAGAGAGAATGTCTTTAATTATTTCCTGATTTCAACCCTCAATTTTCCAAAACAGCTTTTTTTCGATTATCGCAATGTATACAACTTGACACAGATTCTATCAAAAGGATGGAAGCTGAAAATGCCGAATTAGTATCTAAATTAAGCTTTAAAGTTTGAAAAAGATGACCTTGTAAAAAATTAAAACCGAGAAAAAACACTGAAATAAAGGTTTTTCCGAGAGAATTTCTTTAATTAATATTAGATTATGTCAATTAAACACCAGTTTAGAAGTATCCGAGCACTTCAAGGTTGTGTATAATTCATAATTTGCATACGTCACAAAATCATCAAAACACGTATTTAGCGCCTCCTGTAAAATTTGATATGTGTGGGTTACGTCCTTTTTCCTTTCCAGTCGATATGCAAGAGGTGTTATCGATAATTACAGTAGACACAAATTACAACACTTGTTGTATTCTAGTTATCGAAAGAAATTTATGAGTCTTAGGTTCTCATCAGGAAATGAGAAGGTAATGAAACTTGCTAGGATGTTATCAACCGCAACTCATTTAAATATCGCTTTGATTTATTTTTTGTACATTGAATACAGTATGATTATATGATGTTTGAAAAAATAAATAAAAATAACTTGTGTTAAAAATAGTATCATTTTTGAATACCTTGTTTTTTAAACATTTTTAAGGTTTCCTCAATCCATTTAAATCGCTGAGAATTTAACAACCCTAGTTGCAACTCTGGATAATAAATAGTTTAAAAATTTGGCAAAAATAAATAATGATTCAAAGATTCTTTGGTATATACGAAGGTCTTTCCGAGCTTATTGTGATTGTTCTTATAATTCCAAAACACATTATGCCTACTTTCAAATTATTGCCATGTAGGTATTTCAATGTGATTGCATTCAGGCTTATTTTATGTATGCAAAAATAAACACTTGCGGAATTCAGAGGTGTAACTAAAATTCAATCGCAACCCCTCCATCACCATTTGAATACTTCATATGGACCCATATTTTTCATTAAACATTTTATTTTTGTACACAGTTTTAAATCATAAAGAAAATTTCACTCCCCATAAAATATTGATAATTTGTACATCACCACTTGACCAAAAAATTATACGCAAGCGTTTGGAAAAAGAGCGTAATAACATGTTCGACAGTCAAAAAAAGGGAAGGGGTGTCAACGTTTTCTTTACTGCGGCCTTATGTTGAATCAGATGAATGATGAATGTGGCCCTTAGAAATGAAAAGGTTCCCCACCCCTGCTCTAGCACTTCTTTGTACTGTTCTCATCAGTAAAAATAATGTTAAATTTACGAAACAGAAAACAGAGATACCACAAAAAATATATTACTAATCAATGTTAAGGCTAAGCGTATGCTGAGATGAAAGCGATGCAGCGCAAGGGAGCACAGAATTGGCAGGTGAAGCAGCAATGTGTGAACAGCGTATGCTGAGATAGCTGTGTCACATAAGTGTCATATATAATACATATGAACGGTAGATAATGGCATAATTTGAAAATGTATATATCTCTTTTAAGGTGTTTACTGTCAATACTTGGTGGAATGACATTATAATAAAAATAATAAAACATTTTTAGTACTTTTTCCACATAAAATTTATTGGATCAGGACCGGTTTCGCTTATTGTGAGCATTGTCAACTGATATGAAATACAATGAAACAGTGATATTTATACAAAAGTTAACTAAGAAAAACAAGGTATGACAAACAATTGCTATTACGACTAAGCAAATATATTATAGCAAAATACAAGAAAAATAAACTATAAATAAAAAGTTGAAGACCTCTTAGCAATGCAAACTATTACATCAAAAATCAATTAAGTATGAATTATCACTGTTTCATTGTATTTCTTATCAGTTGATAATGCTCACAATGAGCGAAATCGGTCCTGATCCAATAAATTTTAAGTGGAAAAAGTGGAAAAATGTTTTATTATTTTTATGTATATATCTTTACAAAATGACATTCAACGTTCATTTTTAAACGAGTATTTCAAATAGAACTCAAAGTTCTCAGTAAATATAAATAAAACTTCAAACTTCTACAACACAAAACCTATTACTGCACAAAAAAGTACACTATTTGAGCTCTGTAAAGCACTGGTCAGGCAAGTGAGATATGAATAACACATTCATCCACAATAACTCTTTTTATAGTATTGTATAAACAATGTTCAGTTTGCACTTATTCAATTAGTTTCTTGGTCATTTTTGCGGCAAAATCAAAAGAACACGTCTAAATCTGGACATCAGGATTGGGTCATACAAAATCTACACCCAACTTTATGGATTCTGAGTAGTAAGTGATGAAAACATTGTATAATTCAATTGAAAAATCAATTTATAAGAATGTCCATTATGGGATTCAAACAAGTGACCGTATAACCCAGAAAATGTGTAAACATTACTTTAGTTCAACTAACAAAGGGTCTAGAGCTAGTTGGCTTAAAATTTTCCCTCCATAATTAAGAAACTTTCATTCAATAATGATTATGTGTGGTCAGTTAGTATTCTTATATTTAAGTTGCAAGTTCTATTCTGGCTAGATGGCAATAATTAAAAAATAAAATAATTTATAACAATATAATCTTATTGGACAATTACTAAATAAGTAATCTAGCTCAAGGATAAGGACTTGAAGAATAATTAGTGTCAAGAAAATTTATTGTTTGAACACACGTGTGGAAGAATAGAGTAAATCCTCGATATAATGGATAAGTTTCCAGTTCCAATTTGGAAATTGTCCATCCATCATTTATATTTGTAAATTCAAGAGTCACAGGTCTTGATCAATTTTCAGTGAATGATTAACATGTGATCTTACAGCTGAGTAGTTTTAAGATATGCTGGCCGATAATTTGACACATATTAAACCATATAACATCCAAATAATTGATTAAAATCACAAAACAGTTTAATCCATTTATGGAAACTTAACTGACTTCATATAATAATTTAATTAATTTGTTGTTTTGATACAAAGGTGCATTTATGAAACCCACATTGTTAAATGACACAATTCAGTTTTTCAAATGACTGAGATATTACTATTAACAGTATTTCTTACAATTAGAAAACATTTTTTCAAGATACACTCAAAATAAAAGAATAAATATCATCCTTAGTGGTCCAGTAGTAAGAGGTTTAAGTCTCCTGATGCTGTTCTTGAAATTTAGATTTTTTTATTAAGCATTTGAAATCTTAGAAATTAGTTTTTGTGATGTCTTTTCTCCATGGGTTAATCTCAAGTGGCTTAAAAAAATCCTCTTTTTAAAAAAGCTTAAAAAAGTTTATCTCATTAAAATATTTAGAAAAATCTTACACATTGGTAATTATTAGCTGTAATTGAAAATTTTATTTTATTGACTATAATCAAATCTATGAAGTGACAATAAGCATTGTTAATATAATGTTATATATAAGATAGTAAGTCAAAGTATTTTATTATCATGGTGATTAATTAATTGAGGATAACTAAATTATTCCACAATATCAGAAATCTCACATTAAATTTGCATTTATTTATTTTTCTTTAATAAATTTGCAATAATAATCAACAAATTGAAGAGTGCCACTATGTTTTATTTTAAAAACATAATGTTAATTAGCAGGAATTTTTACCCACTGAAAATAAAAAAATTCTAAAAAGAAGAGCAGAATAGCAATATATGAAGAATAGGATAATAATTAAAAAAGTGAATGCGACTTGTTTGAGGGTTGTTATTTAAATTGAACATCTGTTGCTTATTATAAGATGGACGTGTTCATGGATTGTTACTTTGACGAGATCTTCCAGAATCTAGACAGGGATTGTTTATTATCTAGGCAAAAAAGAAGAGATTTAGTGCAATATTTTTGGACCGTTATTGCTGGATGTGCAAAAGGTGATTATTCATTTGAACGTTTTACTGTAAATAATTTAGAGTATAAAAGTTCTAAACAGTATTTGATGACATCCAAACAACATTATAGAGTATGTCACCGTCTTTTACAAAGATAGATGTAAATTGTGAGTGGTTATGTTCATGCTAACGTTATACTATTCAAAATTTGAATTTTGAGTTGGATCTTGACTGCTGAACGGTAATGGCAGAACTCAGAGTAACATGTATTGAAATAATGTTGGATGCATCTACCACGAGAGTTTACTGTTCATAATGAATGAACAGTAGCCCTTAAACACTTATTTTGCCAATTCCTTTTTTACTACATTCTGGCAGAGGACAACCAGTTCTGATACTCAAGGATGCGATTGCTTTCATTACATAAATTTTCATAACTTATTGAACACAATAACTAGAATGTTTTTAAAATGATTGGTATACAATATTTTAACATCAAAACCAGTTCACTTTTCTTATTCATTATCAAAATGGAAAACATTTATTTTTATTTCAGGCAGTAATGAAGGATGCGATTACGAATCGTCTTGCCGTCATTTCGTATTAGCGGCACTACGTTTCCACGAATCGTCACGGGCAGCAAATGGAAATGTCTGCCTCATGGGAAAATACCATAACGTTCTTTATGTCACAGCTAAGTTGGCTTTTGATTGGAGTCTTCAGGATAATTATACTGTTGCAAGGTTACTTGATGAGATTTATGCATGTGAGAAAACATTTGAGAGACTCTTTTTGGGTGAGCTTAACCTGGATTCTAAAATAAAATTATGCAGATTTTGTAATTTTTCAATTATCACACATCTATTGACACATTTTAATGGTGTCAATTGAGAAGATAGTAGCTACTACAAGCTTATTCATACCAAGGCAATTATTTAATGTAATAATTTTTGTTAAAACTTATTGGAAGAAATACATTTGTATGAAATTATGGTATATTAATACGGTAAGTGCTTAATTTGTATGTTACTTAAATTGTCTTTTAAGGAATTGGATAATATAAAATGATTAATACCTTTTGTATTAGTGGAAATTTGACAGACTTTTGATTGGTAAATTTTCATATACACAAATAGCGATATTACACATATAATATTTTTTTTTTCACTGATTAGTCAACGACTTGTCAAAATATAACCATGTCCATAATTTTAGGTGCAATATTTGGTACTACGGCACCCCATTTCATCGCTGGCTGGAAGTCTGACTTCAAAGACAAAGAAGAAAACGTCCACGCCTTGGTCTATTTCTTGGATCATGCTACAAATGCTGGCTTGGAATACAACGACGGCAATACAGTTCACCGTTTTATCGATGTGCCTCTCGAGAGTTGTGGACGATCACCGCCAGTACGTGTTGTTGTACAGTTTGGTGCTTCTGAAATGCTCATGATACTGCTGCGGTTCGGAGCTCGTCTTAATTCAGAAAATACATCTTCCAACCCGATCGAAACTATTTTAGATAGATTACAAGAGTCTGATAGAAAATACCCATATGAATTAGTCAGTTGTTTGAAAATTGTCCTACGCGCGATCCCTACTGTAAAACTGACAGTGGATATGAAAGAATATAAGGATTTTGATTATCCCGTTGACTACAATTTTCAAAGGAAGACAATGTTGGAGCGATATCCACATATTCTTACTGATCACCTGGTTCCATCCTCGAGATGTGGACTACGGCCCAGTGAACTGAAACACCTGTGTCGTTGCGCTGTAAGGGAACAACTGTGGCAGAATTTTCAATTACCGTTTGGAATTAGAAAACTCCCTGTACCTGTAAGCATGCATAAATATTTGGATCTCTGTGAAGACTGACATAATGTTAATAAAAGATGACTGTTCTTGAATGAATTTATGTCAACATATATATTATACAAAGGTACATCTTCATATGACAATAATTTTGTGTTTTTTTTGAACTAAACAAAATTAGCACTTGGAATTGTACTAACCAACAGTATATTTAGTCAGAATATTGTTTTACCGACTTCTTATTAATTTTGAGGAATACATTATAAAACTCGATTATTTATATATGCTTTTCACTCTAAAAAATCAGGTAGAGTAACTAACTTCAACCAGCACTTCTGTTAAATATGTTGAGGAAGAAAGAACAAAGTCAAAACAAATGAATTTTATACTTTATTAATTTTTATAAATAAAAGACTTTTGACAATTATAATATCGACAGTACATAAAATAATGAAACAGAATTGAAAAAAAAAACAGAAAATAAGTGAGTGAGTATATTAATCCTCCAATGCCTATAAACATTTTTGTCTGTGAAAGAAATTCTGTCATCATAACTGTACTCTTTATCAGCATCCAAATGGCCCCCATAGAGGCCACAGAAAAAATATTAGTTTTGGGAAGGCACAGCAGGCTTTTGGGGGCCACGGCACCCATAATACAAAGAACTTAAATTTACATTGAAATCAAATAGAATACAGTAAAGTGTTAATTGTATTTTATAATAAGATTGACATCAAACACTTAATATAGTGAGTCATGGTTTCACAGCAACTGTTGTTGCACAAATTATTATTTGATAGATGGTGCGCGACATGTGACAAGTATAAAGTAAAAATCAGGGCTTTGGAGTCGTGTATAAAAAAGACGACCCCGACTCCAGTTTTGATACTTGAAATACTTTTCCATCAATATTTATATTCAATATTAAAAAATAATTGAAATATTAAAATTAAAATTAAGTCCGTTTGACGCATTATAAATTACCATATAAACAAGTTCTACATTCAGCTGTAGAAATTATCATGTTTATGATACCTTAAAAAAATGCATTTTGTAGTAAAATTTGTACTTACAATGGCATTACAATTGTATATAACCCCAGAAGAATTCAAAGCATCAACACACTGGCTGAATTACATTTCTTCATCCACATGAACTATCTCTAAGAAGATTAACAGCAATGCATAAGCTAAAAGATCCTCTTTAGGAGTTGCTAAAGATGCTCTTGCATTTAAGCTTTTTGTTGATGGTATCAACTTTTCAAAATACAAACTATCTTGACATGATTGCAGTATTTCTTGGCCAAGGATCTCAAACGATTGATTACGTTGGTTCCTTGTTAACCCTCCAAGGATGAGCGTGACCATATGGTCACAGTAAACACCGTTGTCTATTGATCCCACTATTCATCCTTTTTCTACCTGAATATCGTTGCTTTCACTCATATTTGGTTAAGAAGGGTACAGACTTGAGTTAGTCATCAGCTGTGGGGACAGAAACGGCCACCAAAAGTACATACGATTTTTTGAATTTCCATTTTTTTAATAGACTTTTTGAAACTGTTAGTTATTTTTTATCAAAATATCAAGTTATTTACAGTTCTTTTGCTGATATATTTGTATTGAAATTATGTTGATCTAAAAAAGTCAAATTGTAAATATTTTTAAAAATTTCACGTTTAGCTATATTTCAACCCCGAATGTTTGCGTGTCCATACGGTCAGGCTCGTCTTTACTATTGTCCGTACACAATATTACACGGTTATAAAATGATGAGCATAACCATATAGTTATGCGGAATTTCTATACGACTTGGCGTTTTTTTTTTTTTGTTAGGAATAAAAGTTATCCGTGATTTTAATATGGTTTGAAAAATATTTTTTTTATCGAAAAAAAGTTCTCGTCTCTGGAGGGTTAATCTATGTTCCTTCCACTAGTTAGGAAATTGCACATTTTTCCTGTATTTTGAAGATTCGTCTGGATGGGAAAATACTCTACCTCTCATCATCGTGAAGCGAAATAAAGACAACGTTTTCAACGTGATTCAGGAATTTATGTTCTCGACGGTTATAAGAAAACGGGTCGATTTATGCTGTTTTCCCTTTCCCTTCCCTGAGGTCGTCAACGAGTTTTGCCAATTCAGTATTCACCCTAATAAAGGCACGAAAAACTTTCTTACTGAAAGTAGGATTGATTAAATAATGATTCCCAAATAAATGACTGCTTATCTTCACACTTAATATTGCAATAAGCAAGCCATTCATAATCAATGAATACATTGAAAACAGAATGAAGAGAAATTAAATTAAAAAGAAATTAAATTTCACCACTCACTTTTATATCATGCAGTGCGTGTCTTTTCGGGATTTTTACAAGCCATCCTGTACTTGCAGAAAATTTCTCATTCGCAAAAATTTGCGTAAGTAGTTGTGTGAGGATGTCTTGTTGATGAAGCCGTCCTACGTTTGAATATGGATCCATCATTTGGAGCCCATATGAAAGTTCATACTAGCTGCAATTGGAGAGAGTCCATAAGAAATTTCTAAGATATTATTAGTTCAAAAAATTTAAATTCTTCCCATTTGGTAATTCCTTAAAACAGCGATTTCCAATCTGGGAGGCGCACCTCCCTGGGGAGGCATGGACTATTGCAAAGGGAGACGCGAAAAATCTAAAATATTTACTTACTCTTGAAAATGTGTCTTTATTACTACAGTGGAACCTCGATTCTACGTTTTTCAAGGGACCGTAATAAATGAACGAATAATGCGGGAAACCGATAATGCGGGAAATCTTCAAATAACACCAAAAAACTGTTTCATTTTCAAAAAACTCATTTATTTATTAATTAAAGAACAAATAAATATATTTTTAACTTGTTTAATACAAACTAAGTAGCCTATTTGCAGTTTGGCACTTAAATTTTAACAAACACTTCAAAATCGCGTACATTTCTAAGTCAACTAACTCCTTTTTGCTATGTCGACTCGTTTTTCTCCTGAATTTTTTCCAATGTCTTTAATTATTTTCAGTTTCTCAACTAGAGTTCTAGTTTTCTTCGTTTAGGTATTTTAGTTTTGACTTTTGAGTTAGAAAAATTTACGCAACCAGATGCAATGTAAGATTATTAAAAATATTCCACAAAAATGGTCAATCGGGATAGATAGTAACTGGGACGGGACGATAATATTTAGATGATAGATCGAAGAAATCGGTAAATCTGGAAATTATTAACGTGGAATTACTAAACATTGCTATTACGGGGTGGGGTCTTGGTCGAGTAAAAAATAAACGATCCATGCATAAAGACGAAGATAGTGAGAACGGAAGATCGAGGTTCCACTGTAAAAAGAGCAAAACGAAATGCGAGGTAAGATTATTTATGAGAAATATTCAACGAAAAAGGTCAATCGGGATAATATTTTTGACGGGACCAAAATATTTGAACGATAGATCGAGGAAAACGGTAAATCGGGGAACGGTTAATGCGGGATTATTTTACATTGTTCTTATGGGTGTTTGGCCGGGACTATGAAAAATAAACGAACCATGCGGGAAAACGAACAATGCGAGAACGGTAGATCGGGGTTCCACTGTATATGAAATAAAGGATGGGGAGGCGCAAAGATATTTTTTTCTTCAAAGTGAGGCACAGTAAAATAAAGGTTGGAAACCACTGCCTTAATGGAATACTACCCCACCAAATTTCTTTTAGGAATGTTATCATTGCACTTTCTTGAAGCTCGAAGATCGTTTTCAAGTTTAAAGCATTTTTTTCTTCTCCTTCGGGGTCGAGTTAATAATCCTGAAATTCTCATGACTAGTAATTTACATGCTCCCATTTTATTCTTACGAATGCGAAACTATGACCAAAAACTTTTGTTTCTTAAAACTTATACCTCCCTTAGGAGATATGAGTCACCAGTTCCATGGGCCGTTCGATTGATCAACTCATTGCCTAGAGAAGTGGACATTTTTAGTGACAGTATTTGTGAACTGTTTGTTAAATTTTACTATTTTATTTCTTGATTTTGTATGTTGATTTTGATGTATTATGTAGTTTATTTAGTATTATGTGGTTTTATTTTATATTTTGTCTCATTATATTTGTCAAGTACATGGCGAATTGGCGTCAGCTGTTATGTAATGTACTGTACTTTTAATTTTTAACAATAAATAAATAAATAAATAATATGCATTTTTCTTTGTTTGGCACAAAAAATATTGCATTGACTACTGCTCATTAAATAGACGACACTCAACATCATGTTTCCTTTTCTTTGACATACATAATTATATTGGTGCAATAAAAGAATTGCGATCGAAATTTTAAACACAAAATTTGCTTGTATATATTCCACAAATAAAGGAATTACTACTTATACACAAGTAATCACAGACAAACTTAGAAATACAACTGAATATTTTCGATTTGGGATATTGTTTGGACATTTCTATTGTTCTATTTTGCCTGCACTGCATTCTTAGAATTTCCAACGGTAATTTCGGAATTTCGGTCAAACAAACATCTGATCTCGTCTCCAATGACACATTCTATATCTAACCTTCTTCACTTTGAGTTCCCTACCGGATAGCCGTATCCCAATTGACGATTTAAAATAAATAGTTGTCGTGAAATCACGACTAAATCATAAAAATTATATTTCTTATGTGAATAATTTCTATGCAAAAATCCAGAACTTTTCGCGGGCTGGATGAAAATCTTCGGCGAGCAATAATAATGCTGCCAGTCTCTAAAATAATTGTTGCCACCAAAGATCTTTTTTCACACTAGGCCATACTCAATTGTCAAAATGAGCGCTGTTGCTTCATCGCTCAAAAAAATCCTTTCGTAAATTAACTAATATTACAAAGTTTTAGTCATTTAAGGATATCAAAAATGTCTAAGTTTAATTTTATGACTCCCACTAGCACAGCCGCACCAGGAGGCTTTGCCTTTGGCGCCAATAAGTAAGTTTACATATTTATAACCTTTAACTGTCAATTTTTTGAATCATAATGCATTTTGAAATTATCACATTTCATTTGTTTTTAAATACTCGAACAATATTCGCAACTTTTGCTATAATGATTTAATCGTTATTTAGTAAAGAAGAGGGCAAATGATACACCCGCCAAAATAACTGAAAGAGATCTCTTTTAAATGACAGAAGAATTTATAACTCCTCAATAACCCGAATTTCTGAGTTTATTGACCACAGCAATTTGAGTTAAACCGTGAAAAGTAGGTATTCAATTTGTAAAATAGAAATTTAGACATTGTTTTCGTACCAACATTCATTCATCCATACCATTTTCAGTGTATTTTCCATTCCGTGCACAGTTGTTACTGTGGTCCCTTCATCATCGTTAAATGTGCAACAAGCATCTTACGCTCTTCTCTATCAGTTTTGTTTTTTTCCCAATAAGGTGAATCTTGTTATTTTGCAGTAACCAGGTTTTATTGAAGCAGATAAGGTGATACAACCACATACCCTATAGGCCAGGGTTTCTCAACCGGGAGCCTTGTGTCTCCTCAGGGGGCCACAGAGATTTCGATTTGGGGAGCAGCAGTACAGTATAGGGGGGCCACGGGCAAATTTTCCCCCCTCCTTAAAAGTTTGCCCCCTCCTGCTCTAAAGTAATAAATTAATGAGCCAACCCGATCATTTCTTTAATTAAAATCCAGCCATATGTAATTACAATCTAGCGATAATTCAAATCATAGTACCAACCAACTAAAGACTTCTGAAACCAATAAAATAATGGTATAATATTTATTATAATAAAGTAGGAATCATAGATAACATAATGTACAACTCCTGCTGCGTAGACATTTTATGAATACTTATTTTTTTATTTACTAATTCAATTGGTTATATTGTATGTTCATTTGGTCTTCCCTTTCAAAAACATTGAATTTCCTTGAATGAAATCCTTTGTTATTTCGTTGTTTCCGAAAAACAAGTGTGACAGTCTTGGGAATGTTTATCATTTTAGCTGTTAACTATATAAAATTGTATTGTTTAGTTTTTCTTATTTTTTAACCCTTCTAATTTTGATGACATCACTGTACTGTGAATGTGTTGAATATGTCTTTAACTTTTATGATTTTATTTTCAGACCTGCAGCTACAGGGTTTGGTCTAGGTGCTTCCCCGTCAGGCGGAGGTCTTACATTTGGCACCCCGGCAACCTCGGCTTCAAGTTTTGGATCCAGTTTTGGAGCTGCAGCTTCTACAAGTTTTGGAGCACCGTCAGGATTTGGTTTCGGGGCAGCTACAACAAGTGCACCTGCCACTGGTAATATGTGCCCCTGATTATTGTTTAACTCTCCATTCCCATAAATTAATTTTAGATCATCTTCAATTTTTTTGGCTATATTTCGTCGAGTATTAAAGGCCTCGGTCGAATGGTCAACACTCTTGGCTTTGTTTACGTTGAAAATGGTTAGAATACCAGTACAGACAGTTTCGTAAATATATTATTCGATTGATTTATGGAATTCTGTTCGAAAGCATTGATGTCTGATGTCTACAAAACTTCTCCCACTCATCTGATTCTAACAATGAGGTATAGTGAGAGCAATTAATCAATCACTTGTCCTGTCCTCGCCCCATCTATCTGTCTCTACTACTTTTTTCTAAAAAGAAAGCTTGAACAACTCAGTAACAAGCAGTTATCGTAGAAAAACTTATGCCTACACATTAAATATAAGTGATCGCCGTGTAGCATTATCAGCGTAAAACGGGCAAAATTTTCAGATTTGCGTGAAAAAAACATGCATTACATAATTGCCTATATCTTTTGAAATATTCAAGTTATTGTTATTATTAAGCCTGTGTATGTCTCAAATTCAATTTTATAGCAATAGTTCACTATTGCCAGATATTATACTTTATCACAGATATTATATTTTATCGAAGGACAGAAATATGAAGTATCAAAGGATGATGATATGCCTTCTTCTTTAAATTATGTGTTTGTTAGCCAATTATTTATATTCTAGCGGTAAAGAATGCTTTCTAATCTCATTTTTAATTCCAGGTCTAAATTTTGGCAGCAATATGGGGACTGCTCCAGCCGGGGGGCTGAATTTCGGTGCCCCGGCCGCCGGTGGTCTGAATTTTGGCGCCCCCGCGCAAGGCGGACTCAATTTTGGAGCCCCGGCTGCCGGCGGTCTCAATTTTGGCGGTCAGCAACAACCCGCTCAGGGTTTGGGTAGTTTTAATTTCGGTGGTGCTACTGCCACTACGTCAGCAGCTGCTTCATCATTAGTGCGTATTACTGATTATTGATTTGTCACTATTCTTAACTTTTTAGTTGCCATAGATAATTAATAGTTATATAACAATTGGTTATTGACGAGATAACTCGTCTTTGGCCTGTTGAGCACGAAAAAATTTACGAGATATCTCGTCTGTGGCAGCCATCGAGTTAATAAGAACAAGCATTTTTAAACTATGTTAGTCATTGTATATCACCTCAATATCTAGTGCAGTGGTTCTTAACGAGGGCGTTTTTAATTTTTCAGAATTTGGGGGGCGGTGTAAGATTGCGAGGGGGCATTTGATGATTTCAAATTCGTGAGCTAAAAAAAAAAACAAGTTTCGGAGATATTTTGGGTAAAAAGTATACGGATTTGAGGATTTCAAATTCGCCGGTGAGGGGGGGGCGTTAGATAATTTTGGATAATTTATTTCTGCAAAAGGGGGTGATTCTTTCAATACGGTTAAGTAACACTGATCTAGTGAAATGAAGTTCTCGATAGAGACAAATATCAGTTAATTCAAATGGGCAAAGCCATTATTAAGGCATCATTAATAACATTAAAGGAGGGGCATCAAAATGTTATAATTTATCTCCAGCGTAAAACTATCTAGAAGCAGCAAAAGCTGTCAGTTAGAAAAAGTGTTAAAACATTTAACATTTATTAGAATCGTTTTCAATTATTCAATTTTTTTTCCAAAAAATCATGTACATCTAAATCCATGATTTTTTGTTAGTACTTTATTCGACGATAAAGAGCACACTATAAAATCAGTAGAAACGCCCATCCCATGTATGACTGACTACCTGCCACCGAAATGAGTCTTGATACATTTCCTGTGCACAATGTGTTAATATATTTCTAACCAAATTACAGTCCTTTCCATTTGGAGGTGGCCTAACTAATACTCCGGCGACTACTGCACAAGGATTTGGATTAGGGACATCGACATCTGGATTATTTGGTAAGAGTATCACTATTTTACTAATATTTATTTGTATTCGTGCTTTATAGCAGTGTTCCGCAACCTTTTATCTTCCAAGGCACAAATACATTGGAACCCCCTATTACACTACTCCGAATTATGCGCTGGCATGAAATCTTCTTTTTCTTTGACCATATTCGCTCCCTATGTGGAGCATATGTCTGCCTCGCGGCACCTCCATGATTCCCTGTCTCCTGACAATTGCTTTGCTTCCTCCCATGATATGCCAGCATCCCTCAGTTCCGCCGAGTACAACCTATGGATAGTACCCGACGGACGTCCGGGGCGCCGGAATCCCACCGGTCGAAAGAAGAGGCAGGCAGGATTGAGGCTTTCCGGAGGCATCCGCAGCAGGTGACTCAGCCAGCTCCAACGTCTCTTCACAACCACTGATGTGACGGGGCCCTGGCTTAAAATATTCTTCGAAAATCCCCCAATTGAACGGTCGCATTCCATTTTCGTTGTTACGAGACGGTCGTCTGTGCAGTGCATATAATCAAATGTTGACTAGCATCTGTTTATTCAACACGTGCCAGGCTATACATGCATAGCCGGGCGACTGTCTATGTGTTGGATTTTGGCGCGCTTTGTATTTTATCACTTAGTAACTAAATATTTCGTCCATATTTTTTTTTCTTGCAAAACTAAGGGAAATCTTAGTTTTGCATTTTTTGCAGATAAAACCAAATCCCCAATTTTGTATGAGATTCACTCTTCACTCTATGAGTTTAAATGGGGGTTTTACTGTATTAGCAATTCATGTCATACATATATGCAGTGGCAGCTCGTTCATATACACTGCGAAGCTGCAGAACCCCTGAGAAAATTTGATAGAAATGTAATTTTATTTACTTTTATTGTATCAATAATATTATATGGTTAACTATTTAAAAGTGTGGCACGTCTTTGCTGAGCGGGCGCCGATCGTTCCTCAGATGCGTTATTGTATATTATTATTTTTGATATTTTAAATAAAATATAAGTAATATGGTCTTTTACTGAATTTTAATCTATCACAGCACCCCCAAATATCATACCCAAAAGCCGCCACTGCATATATGTATCGATTGAATTTCCACTCTTGATATTCCAACAATTTGACACCACAACCGAGTGAATGAAAGTCCAACGGCGTTGGCTACCTGGATACAAAACCAACTTCAATCCTCACCTTATGAAAAAGAAGGTTTAATGACTGGCTTATGAGACTTTGTTCAAACTAGAAAAATATTAATATAAAATAAAAATAACTTTGATTATTCCACGTATTGTGTATCAAAATGTGACACGTGTTTCGCCTCTTTCAGAGGCATCCTCAGACAACTACCTTCGCAAATGTTTGCTTAAGTACGAATGATTTTAATTTTACTATTCTGATATATTATAATAAAGATCAAAATAAAATGGGAGGGGATGATAGAAAAACAAACAAACGATAATGGTAATACAAATGACATTTACATTAAGAAATGATTATCTAATGAGTTGGATCAATTAGGACGGGTTAAACCGCTAGAAAATATATTACTATTCTGATATATTATAACAAAAATCAAATAAAAATGGGTGGCAAGGGGGGGGGGAACAAATAAACGATAAAGGTAATACAAAATGACATTTACATTAAGAAATGATTATCTATGAGTTTCTACCTGTCTGCCCTACATATGAAGCGGGGCAGTCTCCACAAGAGAGGCGATAGATACCACTCTGTGACAATGATTCTACGCGATCTTTACTATTCAATAACCCCCCCCCCCCCTTGCCACACATTAATGTAAATATCATTTGTATTACCATTATCGTTTGTTTGTTTTTCTATCATCCCCTCCCATTTTATTTTGATCTTTATTATAATATATCAGAATAGTAAAATTAAAATCATTCGTACTTAAGCAAACATTTGCGAAGGTAGTTGTCTGAGGATGCCTCTGAAAGAGGCGAAACACGTGTCACATTTTGATACACAATACGTGGAATAATCAAAGTTATTTTTATTTTATATTAAAATGAACTTCCACAAAGTTACCGCCAAATCCATCGAAAGTAGAAAAATATTATTTAAAGTCTAGTTTGTTTGTCTAATTGTTTTCTTATCCTGTTTAGATATCAGTTCTCCTTCTGTTCCGTTCCTCACTCCTGAAAAACATTGCAAGCTCGCCCAAATATATCCTGCTCCAAGTCTTTCTGCAAACCCTCTATCTTTGATCGGGCAACAGATGGAATCCGATCCGAGAGTGAATCATACAATGATGAATGTTGATCAAAATAGCCTTCCATGCTTTGTTTCCACCAATGTAAATCAAGCATGCAATCAAATTTTGCCAGTCGAAAATACAGTTGGCCATCTATGTTCTGACCCTATCAATCGACTACCGGTTGTCTTATATCAGTGTTTGGATAATTTAACTGTAAATGATCCACTGCCGAGGGCTGACACCTTGAATGAACGAATTAATGCAGCGCACCTAAGATCGACTACTCAGATATATCGAATATTGAACCCGGGCGGTGAGATTATTAACTTTGCAATAGTGTTATTGTGATTATAGATTTAAACTTGTTATAATAACCGTTGAACATGATAAAAAATGTCAAATCAATTTTTTACTTTTTCCTAGTGTCAAAAGAAATATAGATTTGCAGACATCTGTCTCATTTTTTTGATTAGTTGTAAATTATCTTTTAAATACGTCATTATACTTGTCAGTATGTTAGCGCAAGAATTTTTCCCACACAACGGTGATGATCTGCTTAATTAGCAATAATTATCTTAAAATAAAAAGTCTGCTCCATCCATCCTCTGAAGAACTCCTACCTTTCCACAAAATACTTGTTTCAACATTAACAGGCACTGTTTTGTTCACATAAATCTTCAGTAAAAGAAATCGGATATTTGAAAACATTATCTACACAAGATTTAATAAATCATTGAGTTTTTGGTATAAGGTGAAAAGTTGTAACGATTCCACGCAGTTTTTTTTTCCATAAATACGCCTGATACTCACTTAAAAACACGTGCAAAACTTCAAGCGCTGATTAGCCCTTTTGTTACCGAGGGGTTTTTGCCATTTTCCAATGTGTCCGGAGAAAGATCATATCTTCTACATTATTTAAGTTGAAAAAAAAAATGTCGCAGTTTAACTCTTAAAAAAGTAGGGACGTACATGTACGTCAGCGCCATTTTTCTGTAAAGGAGTACAGACATACTTTAAACTCAACACATTAGTGTCTGTCTGTGAGCATATATATGCTTTAAGTATGAATTACATATATTCATTAGAAAAAGTCACATAATTGCCTTGTTAAAAAATCCCATAAAGTAAAGTAAGTCAGTATAGATCAGTGGTCTGCGAGAAAATTTTGGTAGTACGCAGAGAAATTCGGCATTATTTTATGAACTTGGTGCATTTTTAGATGCATTTGATCACTTTTATTTCAATATGTAATATTTAACACAAAAGTCTAGTTAGTGGTCCACTAGATTAAAATTTTAAATTTAGTGGTCCGTGAGCCCAAAAAGTTTGCCGACCGCTGGTATAGATCTATTCACTCCTGTAAATGTTAAAGACAATATGTGCTATAGAATTCAAAGAAAAAATAAATAAAAAAATAATATATAAATATTTTTTTGCATAATTTTTAACTTTGAGATATCTTTCCGTAGGATATTTTATATCGCATCAAAGTGAGTCCTAAATAAGCGGTGATAAATCATCGCTTGGTAAGCAAAGGGTTAAGAAAACTTCTCTGTTGCTACAACTGATCAGTAGGTATATTTTACTTTAAATTAAGCTTGTCATGTGTGATATGTTAACGATTTATTGATTTTACAGGAAAACCCGCCTCAACTCTCGGTGGTTTACCGGATCCAAAACCTGCTACTAGTTAGTATTATTTAATTTTACTTTATTAACCCTTTGATTAGTAAGTAATTTTTTACTAAATCAGGTTTTTTATTTATTTAGATTATGTGAGACTATTATTTGCAAACCCGACTCGTTCCAAATTTGTTCAAACTATGACAAACTAATGTAATTTTGTAAATTAAAATACATTTTAAAAGTATTTTTAGAAAGCAGTCTCAAATCTCGTTTGATAACATACAAAATATCATTTCAAGATAATGTTAAACTAAAAATACTTATAAAATGTATAATGTTTTACAAATTTAAATTTAAGATTCACTATTTAACCATTTTGGAATGAACCAGGTTTGCAAGTATTAGCCTCATGTTTACTATTGCTTTTTATAAGGATCAGTCTGGGAAGAATATTACTTATTATTTCAAATATTAAATATTTTTTTGAATTTCAAAACGTACAATTAAAATTGCACATAATTCACTATTGCTTTTAACTCGATGGCTGCCACAGACGAGATATCTCGTAAATTTTTTCGTGCTCAACAGGCCAAAGACGAGTTATCTCGTCAATAACTAATTAAATTAATGGTTACAAATTATAGCCGGCATGCTAGGTAATTACTATTAATTATCTACGGCAACTGAAAAGTTAAATACATTTTTTAGCAGCTATTACTTCCAATTCGGGCATATGTATTTTTTTACTTTCGTCTGTGGACATGTCACGCTCTACTGACGTTGATTCTAGGAAGGGAATCATGTCCAAATGGAATTTTACGCTCAGTAATCTATGCCTACCGTTTTGTGTACAAATATTAACATTAAAAAAAAAATCTTTTGTTTATTTGCAACAATATAATATGACTGCCAAAAATCACAGATATATATATATTTTTTTATCAATATGTGAAAAAATAATGACAATTCAATAAAAACATGAAAATGGCAATGGATATTAGACAATGCAACATTTTACAGTTGCGTGGTCGAGTGTCAACGTTGTTGACTTAGAACACGGATGTCACGGGTTCGAATCCCAGTACAAACAGTTTTCATAGATTTTCATAGATAGACAAAAAGTTCTCGTAGAAAAATCTGTTGAGATACCTCCATTAGGAGGCCATATGCTTCACATTGGGAGCGGACAGAAACTATTTTTTTTTTATTTTCAGTTTCTCTTGGCCTCGGTGGCTTAGACTCGGCAGCTTTGGGCGGTGGCTTGCCGGGATCAAATCTGACCGGAGCAGGAATATCTTCATCGAATGCTTCCTCGTCTCAAACTGGCGGGCCGGATCCTAAATCTGTGGCACTTCCTAATGAACTTTTAACTGTAGTAGAGGCATTCAAGACTAATGTGAGGCAAAGTAAACAAACAAGCTCTGATATTGCTAGAAATTCTATTCGCCCATTGAATAAGGTAAATTCTTATTTTTCCCTTTTTAATACTAGAACAGCTAAGTTCATATGTATAATATTTTTTCTTCTAATAATACTATTCGTTTACGTGATATTTCAACCAGGTCTCCGGTGAGGCAGATTCTCTGCTGCGAGAATGCACAGAACTGAGTGCGCTTCTTGCGCAAAGGAGAAGAACGGCCACAGGTCTTCGAAGCCGAGCAGCGGCATCACTGTCTGCGGCGGAAAGAGCACACCGAGCTTTCGAAACACCGTACGGTATGGATGATAAGTTTGATTTAACACTTTGAAATCAGGAATACATTTAAGACGGCCATAATGGGATTCATTAAATAATAATATTTGAAAATAGGTCTTAGTGGTACTTGGTTCTTACATGTTTATAATAATAATAATAATGACAAACACAAATGGTTGCAATTCGAAGGAAAGGCTATACTTCTCATTGTACATGGTCGCTCGTACATATTCTTTCTGAGATGTGAAGAAAAAATATTTTGAATATAAATTTAATTAAAATATAATTAATTAATTATTATGTGCGCCTTTTGTGTCATGCGGATTCCATCCGCAACCTGTTCGCATGTCATCGGGAGTGCTGAGTTTGTACACACAATAACATTTTTAGTGTGATGCGGATTATCTGCGTGTACAGTCAGTTGTATGATGGTTGGCAATACTGTTAAAAAAATAATCACTTACATACTTTTCAAGCGACACAAGAAATACAGCATGCATGTTACACCCCATCATTAGGAACATACTAATTATGGGCGTATTTACAACAAATTTTGGAAGATTTCTTCCCCATCCAATTCATCAGTTCTCTAGAAATTTGCACCCACACATGCGTCTCTATTTTTGTATGAATTCCGTTTCTTATCAAAAAATCTAAGTTGCAATTGCAGTTCGTTAATAATCTCTTCTGTGTCAACGTTTGTTTTAACAAACTGTACATCCGTGCGTGCTATCTGCATGACGGTGAAAACGTAACTGAATTCTTCAGCCCATCCGCGTATGTGCATTCGCAATGCAGATAATGGTCCACTCCCAACGTCCACCCATGCGGATTGCGGATATAATCCGCATGACGCAAAAAGCAGACTACAAATTATATAATTTAAAATTTCATTGAATCATACTATATTGTCTTTGCATGTTTTCATGAATTTCTCAAAATATAATATTTACCACATCACTCGTCAGATTCATGTGCAAAAGTTATTCTATTCATTCCTGACAAATTTTTATGGACCATTTTCCTTCACATGCAGGTATCGAATATGAAAGCAGTGATGCGGTAGCATGGATTACTGAAGTGGTTGCAGAAGGAGAATCGACACTTCGTTTACTGAGACGTCAATTAGAAGCTGCACAGCGGCAACTCGGCGCACCGTCGAAGCCTGTTACTGACCAAGAATTAGGTAAAAATTATGAGTAGTGCATTCTCAAAATTTCGATTTTCATCAAATTTGTTCGGTAAATATTTATTTTGTTAAATTATATTAAATTCTTCTTATGTGCTCAATAGCTTTAGGTATGCGTCGAATCCATGAATCGTTTGTGGCGGTAGCTGGACGTCTGCAGGCCGTTCATCAACTAGTAGAGGCTCAAAAAGCACAATACCTCTCGCTGAGGCGCAACGTCCTCAAGGATCCGACGGATGTGTTCGCTGACAAAAGCGGCAGCGGAGGAAACGCCAATGCCACTTCTTTATGCCTCGATTGGATGGGCAAAGGTTCAAGCGGTGTGGCTGGATTATCTCAACTTCCCAGTGCAGTCGTTGCCGATCCGATGATGGCTCTAGGTAAATAGACACAGATAAAGTCCACGAATTCAAGCTTGCTTTATATATTAGATGAAATCTCTGATTTACTATTGCTGCTAACGGCCACTTTGTAAATATTACACTGATTAAATATTGATTGTAATGCGATTTTTGGTGGTTTTGTCTGTCATTTGTCCCTTACAAAGGCGTGAATTGGTTGATGTAGGCTTGCCGCAGAACAAGAGCCGTCAGCTGAGTGCGGGTCCCAATCCGTTCACATACCTTGATCCTCCAGGATTCAGCGGACTACCTCTCGGATTCTCGGGAAAGCCGGGAGCCGTAGGGTCCACTACTGCGACCACTCTTGGTGAGTACAAATATAAGAATGATGCATAATTAACATTTATACATTAAGTGGTCATAAAACTGTCGCTTATGAGCTACCGTTGGCTCTCGATGAAATTTTCAGTAACTCATGATAGGAAATTTAAAAAAGTAATGTCACTCATTATTGCTGAAAAAAATCACCAGGCTCGTGACATTTCCTCATTCCTCATTCCTACTACAACTTTGAAGCATTTTTTAATGTTTAATTTGTTCTTTTAATGAAAATTTTTAGTTACATATAAGATGTTTTATACAAACTGCTTAACACATTGGCATCGGATGACTTGTATACGAGTCTTTTCGCCGGTCTGACTGACGCGTTGAAATATATACATCCAATGCGACAAATGTTTTAAATTCTCTACAGAGACAGCGTAACAACGGTTTGATACATCATTTAAAAAATAAAATATTAAAATATATGCACAAATAATTTGTTTATTTGGTGATTTCGGCGATAAAAAATCAGCAGACAGTTAAAATATAACTTAAATAAATAGGCCACCAAAATATAAGCAATTGTAGGTTAAAAATAAACTTTTATGTTTGCTAATTTTGTTTTGAAATAAAATAAACAAGAGCACATGTATAATTTGGCTTGTTATTTATAACGTTTTTGATGAAATTTATAATTCTATGTCAAATACCCAATTTTCTATATTAAAAAATACAAAAGTTGAGTATCACTAATAAAATCAGGCTAAAATATATAAAGTATTATCCAACTAAGTGTTTTACAACTGGAGTCCAAATAATTTTTTAAAATGTCAAATAGTTTTAAAGTTATACCCTTTTTTTCGAAAGTACCTAATTTTTTGCAAAATTTCGCAAAAATGCCCCGATGCGAATGAGTTAAGATATTAATATACGATATATATTGCATGAGCTTACTCGGTGCTGTCTCAGTACTAGATGCATACGGTATAAACTCGATGTTATTCTTTCAATCCAGGCAACACGTCTTGGGGCATGTCATCAAACACGAGTGGAGGTATAGGCATGACTAATATGATGGGCGGACTTCAGTCTCCGCTGTCAGCGGGCGGCAGTCTATCAGGTCTGGTCAGCAATGACCCCATCGGGTTCGCTCTACAAAAACCGCCCGCGGGAAACAAGAGAGGGAAACACTGATACTCGGATTCGTTCAGCCGAAGATTCCGGTGATCGGTTGAAAAAGTAATACGGAGTGCCACGGTGAAAACTTTCCTCGGCCACTCTAGCGGCGTAAGGAACTATCTTTTGTTGAGAATGAGCTGGAATATTTCCGGTAAAACGTGTAGGAGTTATGGACAAATTATTGCATAGATTTCTCTTTGGAATCGAATAAAACAGTTGACTGAATCATAGTTAGCTTGCTGGTAAACTATAAGTTTTATATTAATGAGAGTGAAATCTGTGTTCATTCTGAAGTAATACAACATCTAAAATATATCTTGTTAAATTTTAGTGAGACAGGATGTGACGCTGATGCGTATTATCAATCATTGGCTTATTGCTTTTCAACTAAATTATTTTTTTTAATGTTTTAAAAAAACACTTTAGAGAGTATGACGTTCCAATTGGCGGATCCAAGGGGGGGGCCATGGGGGCCAGCCCCAACCTTGGGAGAATTATTTCCATTTAATAATTTCTATTAAAACTTTATTTTGAAATGGGCTGTTTAATTGTTTAGTTTACTATGTTTTATGAATACATACTTACTGAATTATATATTGACTATTTTTATATACACCCAATCTGTTTTTACGCGTTACATTGGATGAAGGTGGCGCGTAAAAAAACCTCACTACATATATTTGATAAAATCGGTTCCCAAAAATCAAAATATCGCGAAAAAAGTATCAAAAATGTAAGAAAAAAAAAATGTTTCCTCTAATAAGCGCAAAAAATATTTTTTGTTACGGTGACGTCCAAAAAAATCCGTAATTTCAAAATCGCGCAAAAAAAACGCATAAAAAAAAGGCCTTTCATCTATTTTTAATGTAATATTTTATGTATCATGCTATTTTCAAATTGAATGGCCCCCTCCTGGACATTTCTGGATCCGCACTGGACGTACATGTATGTCGGTGCCATTTTTCTGTAAATGAGTATTTAAGTATTTTAAACACAACACAGGAGTGTCTGTCTGTAAGCATATATATGCTCTAAGTATGAATTACATATATTCATTGGGAAAAAGTCACAAAATTGTCATGTTAAGAAAGGGCAGTAAATTAAAGTAAGGTCTGTAGAAATCTATTCACTCCTCTAAAGGTTAAATCAATATTCGCAAAAAAAAAATATTTTCCTTTGAAAACTTATGATTTTTTTATGCTGAAAGACGTTTGACTTGTTCTGCGTGTAATCAGCACGCGACCACACAGCTGCTGTAGTTATTAACGTGTGATAACCGATGATTTAAAGTGCGTTATGCCACATCCCAAGCATACATCTCTCATCCTTTTTTATTTTTTAACATTTTAAAACCGTTTAACTACACCTGGCATAAAACGGACAAATCCTTATCTGTATTAGTCTGTTAAATCAAAGTTTTATTGTATGTAATGTATATTCATTTTTAAAAAACAAAATTCTATGTTATTATTCTGAATTTGGAAATCTTACTTTTTCGTGGTCGTTTTCACTATAAATTTCATTATGTCCAAACAACACAGATTATCGGTAAACAATATTCATGTCATTACCTAAATTTTAGACTGAATGACTGAATCCTATTGATTTTTATTTATGCCTTTTATTTTTAAAGATTTGATTTTTATTTTTTAAGCATCAGACGAAACCTAACATCTCCTACATAACAAGTACAAATTTGACATTTTACGTTAACTTCAAACAATTACGATTCATTCTGAAGATGCTTGATGCTTGAAGATGAAGTATGTGAAACACTCTTCACATCTGGATCAAAACTGGTCGGAAAACAAAATTATTGTCTTCTTACATTTGATTTAATTTGAGTTAGTGACCCTCTTTTTACTCAGCAAAAAATTCTTGTGTGGTATTTTTATGAATGTTGAGAATATAAAGTATTAATCCTTTCCCTGAACATCCATTTTATAATATATATATATACAGGATCCGTCATGAGTTGCTCGCGGTCATTCATTTTTGTATATAGATGAGATAATCAGACACATTCGCTTACAAGAAATGCACACATGAAAAAAAATTACATTCACTTAACCTTAAAAAAGTGTCACTAGATTTTTGTACACATTTACTTTTTTAAAATGTCAGTTTGAATATAATTATGTTTTCTTATTATTTAGTGCACAACTAGTGTGTTTGTCACTGTCTTTTGTGCAATTTGATATATTGGTAAACTGAAAAATATACTTTGTTTGGTAACTGTGGCCGTAGTTATAAAGAATAATAATATAATTTTGAAAATTAAATGATATGATTTAAGAGTCATTCATTCGGGAAAGATAATTTAGTTGATGTTCATCAACACTGTTGTTCTCTGAATCCTAGCATATGGGTATTAATTTTGTTTTGTGGCCTTTCAGGGAAAGGACTAAAGAAGGTTTTATTTCAATTCATTTTTGCTACCAAAATTTCTAAAGGTTCAATCTTTTTTTAATGTCAAACTGAAATGTTTATAAAGATGGAATATGTCGTTAAATGAATCATGTTCTTAAACCTTGATTTATCCTCAATTTGCTCATGTATTGCCATAATATTTTTTCTGTCATTGTTGATTCTTTGCTTTGTTAACTGTTCATCTTTTCTATGTATGTCTATTCTTGAAAACATATTATATTACTCATATTATATATTGTAATTTTGACGACAAACATTTCTCATAAATAAAAATATTTTTTTTAATAAAACATCTTTTATTCACTAATAATATTACATTTTTTTGTATGCACATATTGTATTCCCTGACTTGTGATAAAAAAATTATGTAAGTTATTATTTTTATAAATCTATTAGTTTATTTCATGTATACATTCTGATTTTATTTAAACCTTTAGTGATATCCTTACAATTGACGAATTAGTCTTACAATTGAATAAATTTGAAAGGATTTCAAAAAAATCTTATTAAGTCTATAAAATAAAATTGAGAAATCTATTTAGACTTTGGAAACGTCATTTAATGAAGAAAAAATGTAATTACGTACAAAGAAAACTTTTGTTGAAACAAGTATTTACAATTGTCATTAAGAATATTTTCTATTCAATTTATTAGGAAGTAAAAAAATCACATATTATTTGAAATGCAATTAATTTTTTAGACAACATAGGAAAAGAATAATTGAAACCAGACAAAAACATAATATGACAGTAATTAACTTGAATCTTTTATAATAAAAAGTGTTAATTTACAATCTTTATTTTATTTACAGGATAGTGAATAATAGATATCAAGTAAGTAGCACTAGCGGACTAGGGAAAATTGAAGGAACATCTAAAAAATAAAAAAAATTGACAACCAATCTAAATAATTTAGGAAGCTCTGATTTGTTTTGCGGATATTTCTTCAAAATGTTATTTCAATAAAAGCGCTCATAATACTTATTTGCTCCCTGATTAAGAGTTTACGTGTGCTAATTAAATATTATTACATTTTATCATTTTATTTTATATTTTTTCATATTTGACATAATTATAATATCCCCCAATCTTGATACTCGAACCCCTCCTCAGTCCACTAGTGAGATAAGATATAAATATATTTTATTGAAAATACAAAAAATCTTTGGGTGACAACATTCCGTTTAAATACAGTTTTATAAAATACAAAATCTGACATTTATTTTTGTATAATTATCATCAATTCAAAACTAATTGTTAAAGATCAATAATTCTATTAGATCTAGCAATGACTAAGATATATTCCACCATAGGATCAATTATTGATGCGATACTCAACCTTTTGTGAGTAGGGGGTGCCTGATTGATAGGGATTCCAGAAGCCCACTTGATTCAATAGAAACGGGAATTTGGTACACTGTATTGCATTCTATTTCATTATTAGAGATATTAAACGTAATATGAAAAAAATTTCAACAAAAGAGGTCATGAATTTAGTATCACCAAATTAATCTATTATAGAATTCGAAACATTAATATCGTAACTATAGATAAAACAAAATTCTTATAACTACATTTCACATTTTAACTCCAGCGTTGATTATGAAATCCAGGACATAACTATATATAAAATTTTAAATCACATCTATGACCTACCACTAAGTGTTATTTTACATACAAAATTAAATTTGATTACTTTGTTATTCCACTTGTTGCGTTACGAGATGTAACACGTGTTTTGCAATTTTGAGAAGCATTATCAGACAATACATCGCAAAGAATACGAATTCAACTCAGTGTATCTGTAAGTGGAATAAAAAAGTTATCAAACTTAATTTTATATTCAAAATAAAGTTACTGCTGAATGCATCGAAAATATGCTATTTTTCATAGTTTATGATGTTTTGTGAAAAAATGATTAATCGAGTCCAATACAAGAAATCCAATTTACAATTTAAATAAAATTTAATCTTGTCAATAGATATAAATTATATTCAACCTTTCTGAGTACGACTGCAATAGTGTGACAGAAATCAAAAACTATTATTTGGATATGTAAAATTTATTATAGTATGTGTTTTATTAGTAATTAGGTTTTAACAAAGACTGTGGAGTCCGAATCGTAAAAAAATGGACAACTCTGACTCTTTTTAAAAAAAAAACAAATAAACTAAAATACAAAAAGTTATGCAAATTAGTACTTAATGTAAAAATAAAAAAATTCAAATCGGAGTCAAACCATTTTTAAATGCTGGAGACGGATCGCCGTATTTTTTTATGACTCCATAACCCTGAATTGAACGCTGTTAAATTCAGTTAAGTAGTATGTATTGAAATAATAAACTTAGCACTCTCGACTGATATTACAAAGGTTTTTCTTATTGTACGTGAAAAGTTCAATAGTGTAATTTCCTCAATTGGTCTTTGCATAACTTGACAGTTCCACACTTACTAGTAAGGCCAATAATATTACATTTAATAAGAGCACCGTTATGGGATGTAACGTGGTATGTTGAAGTACTTCTCGCAATGCTATGTGGCGCCAACTTGAAGTATTGGAATTGTGAGCAGGAATGCATCTTGGACGTACGAGGTTCCTTTTCCAGCCTGAAAAAGTAAACCCATATTGCTTTATGGAGACTAGTTTTTATTTTTTAAGCCCTATATCTATGATCTATGGGAGTGCTAAAAAGTGCTATAACTGTTGATGCAGAGGGTTTAGCTAAATTTCCACGATTTAGTGATGATTTTTATTTCCTCATAGTGGTAGATTTATTTCACCCGCAACCATAAAATTCTTGCCAACGCAAATACTTTTATAAAATGTTTTCGATCAATTTATGGATTTCTGTAATGTCTAAATTACCCTGCCAACAATTCAATCCTAAAACCAGCACACAGAGAGAGCGATCAGGTAACTAATATTCATGCTCTACCCAGATCCTTTTTACCTTAACCACTCTGAAAAAGATGATTGAATATTAGGAATTTTAGTTCTTGTAGAAACATTTCTGTTGATATACCTCTATCATGAGTCATGCAGGGTAAAAAATAAAAAAAACGAAGTTTGGAGATAATTTTGGGGAAAAGTATAGCAAACTGAGGATTTCAAATTCCTCGGTGAGCTAAAAAAAAAAACGAGGTCTGGAGATAATCTGGGGGAAAAGTCCTGTCCTAGTCAATGTTTACTGCGGCCTTATGTCGAATCAGAAAAATGAATGCGGCCTTTAGAGAAGAAAAGTTTCCCCACCTCTGTACTAGACACCTATTTTGGACTAAAATATTATTGTATTAGCTTTTGATGGTTGGTATAATGCAAATGTGTGAGCCGCGGTTATGTTCATTGTTGTTTTCCTAAAGTAATATACTTGGTTGTTTCGGTTGATCTGTAGTAGTCTCGGCAATAGATAAGAAAAACAGAATTTTGTTATTTCAATTTTTTAATGTCTGAGCAGTGAATGACCACTTTTCCCAACATTGTATGCGTTTAACAGACCGAAGGAACTGAAATATGACAAAAGCGTTTAACAGATAACATATGACAAGCGTGAATATAGCTGCAGTTGTGTTATGCCAACAATCAAAAGCTAATACAAAACAGTGTCGCATGTGTCTGAACATTCAAAGTAATGCCGGCCATACATTAAGGAACAAATGGTTCCAGAACATGTCTTGGAACACAAAATTCACGTGTTCACGCCGTATCGTGAAACATTTCACGTGACCGATATAGGTTCCATGTTCATAGTAATTAAATTTACTCGTATTTTTGCATCCAATAAAATCAAATAACGTTCGTTCGGACACAGCACTGTACAACATAACCTCAACAGGTGATGTTTCTGTGACCCCTCGAGTGTTCAAGAACATGCTCTGGAACATAGTTCCGGGAACAAAGTTCCTTAATGTATGGGCCCCCTAAGTGTCTCAATCCTTATAAACATGAGAGCATATGTTCTACATTGTGAGTAGACATGGTAAGAACCCTTGGTGTCTTAACTTGTTTATTATATTTATTGATATCTATACATCAAATTATGGGGCTGGTGGAGCCGAGCTCCAATTTCCCTTTCATCTGGTGTATTTTGATGTTGCTTTTCCCGCGTAGCGTCCTGGATTTACCTGGGCGTAGGCGGGTGCGTGGTCTTTGGTTTTTGTTTTGTTTTTGTGGTGGTATTAGTTCTCATTCGTAGGCATTATATGTGACACTAGTGGTTGATTCAGTAACCTCGAGCTGCAATTAATTGGGGTTATGCTTATCTGATCAGTTAATATATATTTTTTTTGATCTGTTTTTTTTTTTATATAATTATTATTTTAATCTTTTTCCCTCTTTTTTTTTGTTATTTATCCTCGAGAGGAGGTCAAACCTACAGTGTCTGCGGCAGTCGTTCAGGTTTTGGAGATCGGGGTTTTAGCAGATGTTGATATCCAAACATGTGAATGTGGGGGATCGGGGGGGGGCTAAGGAGGTTTCAGTAGGAGGACTCTCCGCGGTCGCGCTATGTTTGTGTGAGGGTAATCAATGTAGTCGTTAAGTAAATTTTTGATAGATTGGTTAGGATGATCCGCCATGTCACTATAGAACTTCTTCGACAGTTTTATGACGTGATCAAGGATCGGGTCTAGGTTCATGTCTTTGTGTAACGTGGAACTTCGCACGAACCAGGGTGCTCCCGTGACCATGCGAAGTGCTTTGTTTTGTATTGTCTGTAGTGTCCGTATACGATTCATGCCCGCGTGTGCCCATACTTGGCACGCGTAGGTCATGATCGGTCTTGTAATCGCGGTGTACAATAGTAATTTGCTTTTTACGGCAAGTTTACTCTTGTGGCCAATCATCGGATAGAGTCGACCAGTGATTTGCGACACCTGGCGTTTTTTCTCAGCAATATGTTTGCAGAAGGTTAATCGTGAGTCTAGCGTGAGCCCAAGGTATTTAACCGTGTGGGCCCACGGAATGTGGGTGTTATGCATCCGGATGCCTTTAATGTCCTTATTGTGTCTGTTAGGTCTACGACTGAAAGTTATCGCAGTGCTTTTCTCCGGGTGGATTTGGATCCTCCAGTCGGAGCACCAGGTGGATATGTCCGTGCTTGCTTTTTGTACAAGCGCGGTGGCTCTGTTCCTGTTTAGCGATCTGGCTAGGATGGCTGTGTCGTCGGCATATTGTGCAATGATTGTTTCGTTGCTTCCGGGTATGTAGTCTGGTAACGGAATATCGTGAGTGTAAAGGTTGTACAATAAGGGCGATAAGGCGGATCCCTGTGGTACACCTGCTGTTGGCGTGCGCGTCGTCGATTTTACGCCATTGAATTTTACGCGGAACGTTCTGTTTGAAATGAATGAATTTATTAGTCCAAGCATCGGATTTTCGAGGCCGGCCTCGGAAAGTTTAACTATCATACCTTCGTACCAAACCTTATCAAAGGCTTTGGCTATATCTAGGAACAGGCCGGTAGTGAAACATCGGCGGTTAAAACTTTCCGTGATGAATTCCACTACTCTAAGTAGTTGATGGTTGGTGGAATGTTTGCTTCTGAAGCCGTGTTGCTCATCCGGTATGAGCTTTTTTTCCAGAGCAAATTCCTCCAATCGAGATTTAATTACGCGTTCCAGAAGCTTACCCATCGACGGGAGCAAGCTTATGGGTCTATGGTTTTCGGGGATCGCCGGTGATTTACCTGGTTTCGGTATAAGTATGACATCCGCTGCTTTCCAGGCGGTCGGAAAGTGGTGGACGTTAAGGCAGGCGTTTATTATCGATGTAAGCGCTTCAACACCATTCCCGGGAAGGTGTTTGAGCGTGTTATGCTTTATTTTATCGTTGCCTGCAGCTTTACGATTTAATAAGCGTTTGATTCTAGTCTCTATTTCACCCGTGGTAGCAGGTTTGATAGGTGTCGCGGGTGGAGATAGTTGTATCTCGTTAGTGATTTGAATGTATTTAGCGGATATGTTTTCTATGCGGGTCTTAATCGCTTGATCGTTTGGATCGAAATCGTTCGGCGAGAATTGTTTCTCGAGTGAGTTTGCAAAAGTCTCAGCTTTTTCCACGGCTGTATACACCGGGCCATTCGGACCGTTAAGCGGTTGAATTGTACATTTTTGGGATCTGAGTATTTTATTAAGAGTCCAATAAGGTTGTCCTCCTTTTTCTAACCCAGTGAGATATGCATTGAGTGAAGACGTACGATGTTCCTTCAATGCAATTTTTATCTCCGCGATGAGTCGATTTTTGTGCGTTCTCGCTATCGGGTTGGCGTGGTGTCGCCATTCCTTTGTCGCACGGTTTTTATCCCTTATAAGGTTTTTAATCCTTGTTGGGATGTCAGGTCTATATTCGTTCGCGGGAACGCTGATCGTAGCGGACTCCGTCGCGATGCGTATCGAGTTCGTTAGATCGTTAACCGCCCTGTCAATGTCTGCCGCATTGGTAAGGTTAACAGGGCTTATGAGATTGTCGGTGATATGCTTGCTGAAGTCTTCCCAGGACACTTTCGTTCTGGTGTTGTTAGGCACAATAGCGAGAGGGTCGAGAGGGTCGCCGAGATATAAGAGGACCGGCCGGTGGTCTGAGTTTAATTCGTTGACAACTCTTATCTGCGGAGTGTGCGATGCCGCAATCAAGATAGCAAAGTCGAGAACATCCTCTGTTCTCGTTGACGGGTGGTAGATTGTCGGCTCGAATGGGGCCGCTATGACAGAGTTATTATTTAATGCAAATTTGTGAATCATCTTCCCGTGGCTCGTTGTTATGCGGCTGTTCCAGGCTGCATGTTTTGCGTTGTTTATTATATTATGTTCTTGTTGTATATATACTTACTTCTAAGAATACAGTAGTGATGATTTCATTTATTTTCTCTGGTCTGTCACACAGTTTTGAAATCTTGTACAGCTTTTGAGAATATGCTGCCGCCACATCACCGATGTAGGATGATAGAGTAGATGTCAAACTAAAAAACAAGAGCAATTAATTTCTTATAGTATTACATCCTACAGATATTATCTGACAGTTGCCAAGACACAGGAAATCCACCGGTCAAAAATAGAGGCAAGCAAGATTGTCACACATCTTTCCCCCGATATAATATATAAAAGAACACAACCAATTATTTTTCAGATTTCAGAGTCTGTTAGGTGCCCATGTTAACCATCACATCAACCCGTAATGGGTAGAGAAATTTAAGTAACAATTCATAAATTTTACAAAAGATGGTAGTTTTTACACCACACAGTCATACAGAGAAAGAGTAGATTTATACTCATAGTACTTCCAGACATTTTTATAGGGCAACTTAAGTGCAAGCCGCCAAGTCTTTGACAATTGTTCCGGGACAATCCTAGCACAAAACTAAATAATGCATAACGTTTGTTACGCCACGGGACACAGATATATAGCCATGGAGGGAGTAGCATATGTTGTTTTTTAACTTCCTCTCGTGATAAGCTCGCAAAAAGAGACTATCAATTGACCAAATATTATTAATAAAAGAAGAACTGAAGTTAATAAAACCTTCTGTTATGATTAAAACCTGACCATTCCTGTAAAATTGATGAATTGTTGCTTACGCTGTTCTGCCGATTACAGGTCGACACGTAGAATGCAAACATTAAATAAATATTTGATTTTCACATATGCGTGTGACAGACAGTCTGCATTGAATTAAATGTGGCACCAGCTATTCCCAAGCAGGTAGCAAGCTACATCTTTATAATGCCATCATTCCGGGATGTGTATGTATTCCAAGGCAGCTGAATCTGTTACCAGATGTTTTTTTAAATCATGCGAGATAAACTTGAGGAGAATTTGAATATATGACTCACATATATTTTTAGTATAAAACTGTGAAAATTATAAAATATTGAAATAATTTTTAGATAGTAATTATTATACGGTTTTAAATTTTCGAGTGTATATTATGAGCACATAAAAACATGTATTACAATATTATAAATTTTGTTTGAGCAAATATTGCAACTCCCACCATGTGTATATTATATTATATGAAGATTTCCATGAGGAAGTTACAATTTTTCATATGTTTTATTATTAAAATCTTCAGGCATTGAGCAAAACAAACTATAAATAAACGTATTTTTTTTAATAGATAAAAAGGTTTCTGGTATGTTTCTGCTGGGGGTAAATATAGAATAAATAAAGTTTTTCCATACTGTGTGAGTCCATCTGCCTCGTCTGCCGTGGACCTACGTTCTCTTACAGCCAGCAAGGCCGTAGACTTGTGCAAGATTTGAACTGACAATGCCGAACACAGCGCCAGGTTAGAAATGGCTGAAACGCCAACCT
This sequence comes from Himalopsyche anomala, assembly GCA_031772345.1. Classification (NCBI taxonomy): domain Eukaryota; kingdom Metazoa; phylum Arthropoda; class Insecta; order Trichoptera; family Rhyacophilidae; genus Himalopsyche; species Himalopsyche anomala. The sequence continues at coordinate 9,965,371 of CM062829.1, forward strand.
TTTCAGCCTGTTCTTCAAAATGAATAGGTTTACTTGAATCATCTAAGGTCTGTTCTTCCGTAACATCTGTGTGTACGTCTCTACATGATCTGAAAATATAGCATTAAATAAAGAAAATTGTCACTCGATGTACTGAATATTCTTTAAAAAAACAGAAAAGCTACTTTTCACTTACGTTACGAGTGCATCAAAAGTCAATTTTACTCCCATTTCTTTAGTGACTTCCATAAGTTTATCGTTAAAAATGTTAGCATTCAGTTTTTCTTGTCCATCACTTGCCTGGTCGTCATCTTCGTCGTCAGGATCTGGTAACTCACAGATTTCTAAAAGAAATGATAATTTGTAATTTTTGAGGTTAAATGAGGGAATGGTATAAATGTTATGTTTGAATATTATTTCATGAAATATAACTGCCCCTGCATATAAGGGGTGCATTGATCCAATGCCACGTCGACCGGCCGCCACTGGAGATAAGTATATTTTTAAGCTATTGCTATTAATTATATTTTACTCTATATTGAGTATTGTTTAATAATATAAGTATATTAACTAACATTTAATGCTTTACTTTAGTAAAATTGGATAATAATGATTAAAAAAATCAGACCCGTCCCTAGAATACCGCGAATAGCTCTAAGATTAAGCATGCCCCTTGTTAACCAATAGCAGCCCACCGCTGGTTACAATATATATTTATAACAAAGTCTGTGCGCACATACACACACCCTTCTCTCTCTGCTGACATGCGCTACTGCCACCTGGTAATAGCTTTTAGTCTCAAATAATAGTAATATGTACTTTTTACAAGTATAGAATAAAGTGGGAAAATTAGTTTTAAAAAAAGCATCCTGGACTCTCATGGATGTCAGTTATGGTAACTCATGTTGAGGAAATGTTAAGGCAATGTATTTTTCAGATTTTTTTGTTGTATTGCTTGAAATTGCTGTACCTTTCACTTGATTCAAAGTCTCTTTCAACTCTGTCAACTCACGTCCTTCACAATTCATCAGCAGTGACTGTATCCTCATGTCACACTGTTTAGAAAGCATCTCAAGAGCCTCTAGATAAACAAGACCTGTAAATGAGCAATAATTACAGATGTTTACATAAATCATAGAAAACCAACATTTATATAACATAACATTATAAAAGCAAGCAAAGTGTAAATCTGCTTCTAAACACATTACATCTCAGATATGGATTTTAGTCAATTTTTCATATTAACAAATTTGCCATATCTCTCTAAATTTGAGGATTTTTTGCCAAACTTTAACAGATTATGATTTATCGTCGGCTTAGTGCAAGAAGTCACTAACAGGTCATTTTTTTAAATTGAGTTTCTCGATTTAAAAATTCAGCTATTCATCAGCCTCACGAGGATGGACACAACTACAAAAAGCACATGCGATTTTTTTTATTTTTGTTAATTCTCCGTGCTCAACACGCACGCCAGAGGCGAGTTATCTCATCAATCACTAATTAAATTAAAAATTGCAAATTATAGCCGGCGTGCTAGGTACAGACATAATTTTTTCTATGGCAACCAAAAGGTTAAAACTGGACTTCTCATTATTATTTTATCAAAGCTTTAAATTGTATGCACTACTTTTACTAATATATTTGTATTGAAATTATGATATGTAAATATTTTTTAATATTTCACATTTAGCTATATATATTTCAACCCCGAATGTTAAGTATAAATCTGCAAATTATCATCCTTATACTACTATCATCCTTAGACAATATTGCATAGGGCATATAAGGTTGAGCGTGGCTGTATGGTCACACAGAGTTCTTATACAACAGCTTTATTGAACATTGGGTTTTTTTTCTCAGCTAGTGACTTCTTGCACTAAGCCGACGATATGGGTCATCAATGTTAATACTTTTTTATATTTCAATCATAACAATTGTTCCCAGTAATTTGAAATATATATTTTTTAAAATGACTTTAGCAATAGAAGCATTTTGACCAATGATAAACCAAAAAGGTTTAATTAAACTTTGATACAACGGTAATTGTCAACGTGAGGGGATCAAATCAATCTGTTCAAAAAACAATATGAATTGTTTGGCATCAGAGAAAAGCAAAGTGTGATATTCTCACCTTGAAAATCATCGAACAGTGCCTCGAACTGAGGCGGTTTTTTCTTATTGCCACTAGATTGGGAGTAATCTGCTGGAGGAATCTGTTCACCTCGCGCCCTGGCTTCTTTCAGCATTGTGGATAGTCTCTTTTTACCTTCCTCTTCTCCCTGAAGCACTCGCATTGTTCTCTTCCCTATCTCTTCTAATGTGTCTAATCCACCAGTAACTACAGCAGTGCCTAAGAATGAAATAAATAAAAATAATATTTATAAATTTAAAAGTAGTGTGAATTTCAAGGCTGTATTCAGGGGCTCATTTAATGTATTCGTGTACTTGATTGTGGAGTAGGAAGGGGTCCTGCCGCCCAGGGCGATCCTAGAATTTGACATGTCCTCTAATTTTGTTTTTAAATCACTTAAAATATTTATAAACTATGAATGTGGAGTTTTTACCACAGGTGGCTTTTGTTTTTGTGTATAAATATAATTTCTCGCAAATATTGTACTTATTTTTGAAAATGCCGCACCCCCCTTGCTACGCTACTGGATTAATGTATTGAATGAAAATTATTTTTAAAAAAATGCACCTGTTGATTCTACAAGTTTGGTGACACTGGATACTAGTTTTCCTAGTTTGAAAACTCCTCGCCCATCATCACTTTCAACATTGCCTTTGCCTGTTGATTCATCATTGGTTCTACTGTCCTCCTGAACTAATCTAGAGCTGTCAGCTTTTTCTTCTTTTTCAATACCAGATGTACTATCTTCAGACTTCCTTTGTTGTCTGTTCAACTCGGCTTCTTTCTTTTCTCGCTCTTCTTTTTGGGAACGTGCCAAATCTTCCGGGTCAGGTAAGCCCATCCCGGTTTCAATAACATTTGACACCATATTAAAACCCTGCAAAAGAAAATTAATTTTATAAAATAGCACTTTCTGGTTCTTCGATAGACCTAAAATAGTAACTGGTATAACAAATACTTACATGACACTTATCTGAGCATGGTATTATCTTATGAAAATGCAAGATTGTCATTTTGTCATGAAATGCAATACAACATTTAGCATGACAAAATTACTTAATTCTTGGTATTGGGAAAAATGAAAGCCAAATGAAACGAACGATCGGTCTGGTATGGCATGGATGAATAGAGTCTAAAATGTGTAAAATTTATATTTCTTTGGTTATTGAGGTGTAAATTCCATAATTTTGTTAATCATCAAAAGATTTTGAAGACAACACGGAACAGCGGCTGTATACACATAACGGGTGTTGGCGGGACAAGCAATGTTTCCTTGCCCAAGCAAAAGAGAAATTTCAAAACATAACTATCGATTTTATGCATTTCTTGAAATAAAATTTATACTGGACTGATTTTAAGGCGCAAAAAAAGAACACACTATGCTCACAAAGATTGACACAGACGGTTGATTTCATTGTTGGAATATGTAATCCTTCATATGGATTTTAGAAGCGCTCTGTAAATTCTAAAAATATAAAACTGTCACAAAGATTTGTAAAAAATGAACAAGGTGGCATTTACGCCCTCTTTTAATAAACACTGGGTAAAAGCATTAAGCTATATATAGAAATTCGAAGATGTAGCTAAGCAGCTTTCTTACTAGCGGTTAAGACCTACACTGTGTTGTAGAGCTGGTAAGAAAAACAATAATAATCATCGATTGAAAAACAGTCAAATATTGATTCTAGAATAAGATGAGAGTATTGCCTATGTGCACATCTATAAAACTAGTTAGGTGTCTTAATATCAAGGTAAAATTAAAAAAAAAACACAGATAAGCCAAAGTAACACAAGCTTTACCCACTTGAGATACATGGGCGACACCTGAAGAGAGTAGATTGCCGACTCCCCAAGATCCCCATCCTCCCCAACCACTGCTTGCTGGAGCGGCTTCAACATTTTTTTCTGAGCCCAATGAACTCAATCTATCTGCTAGCATTTTGTATTCTTCTTCTGTGTGTTCATTAGCACCTGGCATAGGCTGAAATAAATAAACAATAATTAATATTGTTACAAACACTTTTATTGGAATTTCAGTTAATCGTTTTCCAGCATGTATCGCTCATTTTTTAGTATAAAAGAAAAATAGTAGCGTGCTTTAAAGCATTTTTATAAAAATGGGTGACAAACTCACATTATTATTTTTAACATCCTTCTCTTCACTTTTAGGTTGATTTTCTTCATTTCCCCAGTCATCAAAATCATTCTCCCAACCGTCGTTTACTTGAGGAGGTTCCACATTTGCATTTTTTAAATTTGCTGAATCGCTTTTAGAAATATTTGGAGGGGGCACATCAACAACAGTTTTCGCTGTATCATCTTCTACATCGAAGTCATTCCAATCATTATCAGATTTATCATCAGCATGTTCTAATGCATCTTTCTTCGTACTATCAGAAACTGCTTCTCCAGTTTTCGACCTTATGGGATCGTTTTGATCCATTTTTACTCCAAGTTTCATCGATTGTTTTGGCTTGCGCTCAACTGACTGTCTTTGATTTCGTCGCCTTTTATCTTTAGTGCCTGGGTTGTAATTGGAGTCTTCCGATTCTATAATATCATTCGGTTCGTTTTTACTTAAAATCTCAGCAGGAATTTGCTCAACTTGAGCTTGACCTTTCTTTTCGACCACATTTTTAGTGGAAGGTGTTAAACTGTCAGACGCCTCGACACTCTTTTTTTTCACGTTTTTATCGGTACTTGGAACAATTGTAGTCTTTTTTGAAGAGTCGTCTTTGACGTCTTCGTCAGCGCTTTCAAAAGCTTCACTGTCTGAAGTTGTCATTGCTTTTTGTGTTTAAAATTACTTTTAAATAAAATAAACAGCGACGTACGTGTCAGATGAAAATACACATTGCACCAGTGTTGCTATTTGCTGTGACTGTTGCCATTATTAAGATAATTTCGAATAGAATACAAAATACATTGCACAATTTACAATATAAAATTTATAACCTACTTAGTAACGATATTTACGCCAGCAAAAAGTCCAAGTAAAAATCGGCAATTTTTTACAAAACAAAATGATAAAAACTTTTAATTTTAGGCTAAGAATTTATTTTGATTCGCAAAATAATTATCTCCAAAATCAAGTATTACTTATATAGAATTATATTATTCAGCATTATTTTTGCTCATGCGTTTATCATTACAACGTAAAGTTATTTACTAATTTGATAGATATAAACTATATTTATAATTTCATCAACATACAATGAAAATATGCTTTAACAAAGTCTGTACTTCCTGTTTTTTTATGAACCTACATATGTTTTATAAAATATGATTAAACAGCGGTAATGAATAATAATTAACAATAAGTACAATTTTAAGGGTGACATTATACCAACGCTTTAGAGTTGGAGTCGTGGAATCAGAAACGTTTAAAGCGAGCGACTCCACCGCTATTTAATTTAAATACAAGAAAATACATAACTATTAAGAAAACACACAATATTCCTCTGTACTTTGTCCACTTTTAATTATATTACTATTTTTAGATTTGTACGTTATAAACTTTTATTATATTTATACATTATCAACTGATCAGTTGAAAATGCTCACCATAAGCGAAACCGGTCCTGATCTTGGTAAATAAAAGTGGAAATAGGTCAAATGAATATTGTGTTTTTCTTAATATAATGCCTATTCACCAAGTATTGACAGTGAACACCCTAAAAGTTACATAACTATGCATTATTTGCATTTCATTTTTTACATACAATATATTTTTTAAATGTGAGTCGAAAACATAGTTGGAGACGGACCATTTCTAAATGCCGGACTGGCTGATAGTTTAAAAATACAATCAGGTGTTATCGCAAAGCAAGAAAATTTAAATTATCTATAAATACCGCTTTACGTAATTATTATTGTTGTGAAAATTATTTTTTTCTGAATACAAATTTTATTAAATTACACGAATATAAAAGAAACTGAGAATTCAAAGCTGATTTCGAACATTTCAAAGATTTTAATCTGATATTGAATGTCTTTATTATGAAAAATTGTATGCTTTCATGTTTGTAGCAATTTTTGACGTGTTTCGTTTTCCGCATGTTTTCCAACCTACATATGTTCCGACGGCTTAGAAAATCGTGTTTTTAAATTTAATAAAAAATAATTGTTTATCAATCATAATATCATACATTATAATTTATATTAGGTATACATAATAGATTTATGTTAGCATATTTTATTACTAGCATATCCATATTAATATACCTCAAGTTGATTGCGCATTTATGGTCGATTGCGAGTATATTCTCAATAAATTTTCGTTAAAAATCATATTGAATAAAAAAATAGTATGATGAACCGCCACTGTAAAATCACTTTATGGCGGACTATCATTGAGAAAATAAATACCTACGACACGTTTATTCTTAGTGCTAAAAGATAATATAAAAAATAATTATATGATTTATTTACGTTGTCGCTAGAGCTCGTTTTTAAACGTCAGGTATTTGAAAATAAATTCATAAATCGATCGAAAAATGAAAGTGTTTCTACCGGGATTAGAACATGTAGACATTACAACCAAAGATACATTGACCACATGGCCCTGAAATAAAAAGTGACATCATGCAAATTTCCATTTTCATGAATTTATAAACATTTCCGATTTTATGTTTGTTGTTGATAGATAAGCTTTCTTTTACACAAGGGTAGTCATTGCCTAAACCAAACGTGACCGATCACTCGATAGATATTTATTTCCATGCGATTTCCGAGAAAAATAAGTAGTTACGAGCAGCGGTGGGCTGCCAATACAATAACAAGGGGCTCGCTTAATCTCCAAGCAATTCTTAGTGTTCCGGGAAAAGAGTAATTGTTTTAACACTTCTATGAAATTATATGCTATAAGCAATTGATTGTTACTTAATACACTTATAATATGTAACAATATGCAATTAACCGTAAACTTATCAATATAAATGGCAAAAAACGTACCACTGTGTATACTGAAACTGTCGAAGATAATAAGTATGTTAGAAATTGCAGTTATGTCTAATTTGATCTGAGAATATTTTTTTTCTAAAATTAATATGGGGCTCGCCGGCTTTCGTAAAATTTAACAAGGGGCTAGCGCGAGCCCCTCCGAGCCCCCTCCAGCCCACCCCTGGTTACGAGCAGGGGTACGAGTTGTTAAATAAAGAAAACAATATTCTCAGATCAAATTAGTATATAACTGCAATTTTTGACTTGTATATTATCTATGACAGCTTCGGTAGTACATTTTTAGCTATTTAGATTGATAAATTTACGGTACATTGCATATTGTTACAAGCTATAAGTGTAATAAGTAATAATCGATAGCTTATTTAAGTATTGCATATAATTGAATAGAAGTATTTAAAAAAATTCACTCCTTCCTCAGAACACCGAGAATTGATTTGAGATTAAGCGAGCCCCTTGTTAATGTATTACCAGCCCATCGCTGGTTACGGGGGTACACATAAAATAATTGTTTCCATAACAATGTTTTCCACAAAAAAAACGAATGCAACATTTATAAATGCTGGAAAACTTGGAATAAAAAAAGTGCAGAACGCAATCTTAAATTCATCCAATTATAAATAAATCGGATGTAGGTATGTAAGTGGTTAAATTAACAATACAGAACCACCAATATACCACTCATCAGTCTTATATTACCACCTGCTTTTAACATGATATTACGACTCAGTGATGACACGTGATGTAAAAAATATTTAACAATAAATTGAAGCTATGTTTTCATAACCATTGCCTTTATCACTTGTAATTTTTATTGCTATTCGCAACCTTCAGTTGATTTGATAATTTTTGTTCTATCAATCCCTCCGTTTTTTTACATATCGTCACCTAAATACTACAATTACCTATATCGTATTTGATTATATCGACTGTGGAAAGGAAAAAGGACGTAACCCACACATTTAACGATCTTTGATGATTTTGGTTAATATGCAAATTATGAAATATACACAACCTTGAAGTGCACGGTAACTTCTAAGCTGGTGTTAAATTGACATAATCTAATATTAATTAAAGAAGTTGTCTAGTAAAAACCTTTTTCTCAGTCTTTTTTCTTGGTTTCAATTTTCACAAACTCATCTTTTTTCAAACTTAAAAGCTAAATTTAGATACTAATTCGGCATTTGAAGCATACATCATTTTGATAGAGCATGTATCAAGTTTGATACAATATGATTATCGAAAAAAAACTGTTTTGAAAAAACCGTGGGTTACGTCCTTTTTTCTTTCCATTGTCGATAATATGTGTTAATTTGAAACTCAAACTTTATTTGAATAATAATAGGGTAAAATATCACGGTATTTCAGTTCTACAGTTTAAAAAAAAAAAAAGTTAAAGGTTGATAGCTATTTCGGCTTACGCCATCTTCAGAACTATCATAGTTCTGAAGATGGCGTAAGCCGAAATAGCTATCAACCTTTAACTTTTTTTTTTTTTAAACTGTAGAACTGAAATACCGTGATATTTTACCCTATTAAAATGGAGTTCTACCAAGTAAATGCCAAATCAATAAATAAAAAAAAAGTATTTGAATATTATTTATTTAAGCAACATCTTTTAAAATACAAATGAAAATTTTATTTTGTATACTTTGGAACAGTCAAATAAGGTTAAAACAATAAATGGGAGATCATAGTCATTCAATAGCTATCTAAATAATATTAAAAATTGAGTTACCTAGTTGTTATATTGAGGATAGGTACAATATTATAATTCTCAACGACATTTTTTTACAATTTAATTTACAAATTGGAACAGAAATCTAGATTTTTTTAAGAGACGATACGCTAGTCTTTGCGTATTTTACTCCGGTGGTTTTCGACAATATTCGAGGCCTGATAAATAGCATATTACTTGCTTTACGAGAATTCGCCGAAATAATAATTTCACACATAATTCGGGATAGCACGGGCATAGCGAACAAAAAATAGTTTGTTTGAATTTCACGACGCTTGTTTTTTATTGGTCGAGAAATTTTGTGCAACGTTAAGAACTCAAAATTATTACATATTCGCAAAATCAAACTAGTAAGCTCATAGCTCGGGAAAAAGTGTTGTAGCGAGCTGAAAACAGTCACGTACTGTCACGGTTTGTCAAGTACGAATATTGTGTAAATTTCATGACGCCGGGGTCGCCGTTTGAGAGTTTTTGTGTGACGGACAGATACGAGTATGTATATTTTAGTTTATAATTAAAAAAAAATTAAATGTAAGATCTCAAATTATAAATAACGAAAGCAGACTGCGAAGTGTAACCAAGTCAAAATACTTTTTTTCTGTAAAAACAAAGTGAGGGCAACTTTTGATTAAAAAGTCTTTCATTGTACAGTTATATAGTATCCCGAATTACCGGTAATGGTATTAAGTCCACCCCGGGATTACGGCAATGACTTTTGCTCGGGATCCTGGGATTGGTACCAATATACAGTAATATTAATAGTATGTACATATAAGGCATTAGTTAAATTTTATTTTATGATGGGAAATAGTAGTAAATCAATATTTTGCTAAAAAAATATATATTTGTGAAATTAACATTACTGAATTCAACGAGCAGCCACTGGAAAAAACCGTCATCGGCTCCAGAGCATGACGACGTTATCAAGAAGCAAGGGAACATAGTTCACATCCCGCCATCTCGGTTGGTTACAAAGCGGTCACGCTGCGTGGGCAGGTGTCAATCTGTAATATTTAGTATTTCTCTACTGTGTTTTGGCTTTAAAATAAATCTAAAATTAAAATAAGACATCTTAAATAATCAAACTATATAAACGATATATAAATTTAGAAAATACAGCACTACATGCATCGGTTAAAAATCACTGATCTAGATTCACATCTGTTATAAGCAGGGGTGGGCTGAAGGGGGTCGGAGGGGCTCGCGCGAGCCCCTTGAAAATTTAAGAGAAAACAATATTCTCAAATCAAATGAGTATATAAGTGCAATTTATGGTTTATATATTATCTACGAAAGTTTCAGTATACACAGTACATAGTAGATTTTTTTAAACCATGTCCGCTCCCAATGTGGAGCATATGGACTCCTAATGGCGTTTATCTCAACATAAGTGTTTCTTCGAGAACTACTTGTTACTCAGTTGCTCAACCTCTCTTTTTCCAAAAAGAGTAGGAATAGAAGGAAAGGGCTAGGACAGGATTAGTGGTTAGCTAATCGCTCTCGATACGCCCCGTTCATAGGAAAGGATGGGTGGGAGGGGGAAATTCAAGACATCACATGCATCCATGCCTTTGGACAGAAATTCATAAATCGATTGAAAAATCATTTATAAATCTGTCCGTACCGGGATTTGAACCCGTCCCCTCCGTAACCGAAGCCAACAACATTGACCACTCGACCACACAGGCGGCACATTTTTAGCCGTTTGAATTGATAAGTTTACGGTAAATTCCATATTGTTACATATTGTAAGTGTATTAAGTTACAATCGATTGCTTATTTAAGTATTGCATATAATTGCATAGGATTGATAAATAATCACTCCTTTCCCAGAACACCGAGAATCGCGTTGAGATAAGGCGAGCCCCTTGTTAACATATTGGCAGCCCACCGCTGGTTATAAGTTTGGAGGAATGGAATAATTTTGATAAATACTCTTTCAGTGTATCTGAATATTTTTTCTATTCACATTGTGTTATCTTAAATAGTACGCCCTTATAGTCAGGTTTAAAGTAAACAATATTTTTGCCAACAGGCGTGCTGCCGAAATGAGCTATTGCGCACTTCACCTGCTGTTGTACTAAATCCAATCATCACCAAAGCGAAATAAATACCAACGGTAAAGCCCGCATGCAAACGTTACGAACTCTTTCAAATTTACCCTACTTATTATACGTTCATCTGGGATATGGGTGCTTTCTATTCATAAAATACCCGAATAACAGATATAGTAATTGTATCTAAGCTTCAACCAAACATAAAATTACTAGAGATGTACCATTTTAACTTGACTGTGGCAGAACTCAGAACTAAAAGGACCCTAGGACGTGTTGACTATGGGCAACGTTAATGATGCGATGGTGGCTCCCTCGCGGGCAGTCAAGTTACGCTGGTTCATCTATAAGCAATGGTACATTGTTTGTTGCACACCCGGCTTAAAAAATAAATAATATACAGCGAAACTCCGATTAAAAGTGCCCGGAATTTACATTTTCTCGTTATTTGAGTGCGATCCATGCAGTCCCATTTCATCTTAGTGCATTTCTCTGACTCCGACTTTAATTTTGTTTTGCAAAACAGTCGTTATACACCAAAATCAGACATATTCATTAGCAAGTGTGAAGCTATCGACCAGAGGTGGGCTGGGGTGGGCTCGGAGGGGCTTGCGCGAGCCCCTTGTTAAATTTTACTAAGGCTGGCGAGCCCCTTGTAAATTTTAAAAAAAATCTCAAATCAAATTAGTACATACTTACAATTTCTTACTTATATATTATGTACGATAGCTTCGGTATAGATAGTGGTACATTTTTACCCATTTACATTGATAAGTTTATGGAAAATTGCATATTGTTACATGTTATAATGAGTGTATTAAGTAACAATCGATTGCTTTTTTAAGTATTGAATTTAATTACATAGGAGCAATAAAAAAATTCACTCCTTCTCCAGAACACCGATAATTACATTGAGATTAAGCGAGCCCCTTGATAACGTATTGGCAGCCCATCGCTGCTATCGACGAATAAAGTGTTGTACAAATTAATCTGTTACGTTTTGTTTTTTTAACCACAAGAAATATGTTACTTTATCATTATCGATACTGCAGCCGACTATCTAGCTGAGTGGTTCTTAACCGATGCACCGCGAGCTTATTGCAAGTGCACCGCGAAAAAAATGGTAAAAACTAAAAAATACGTAAAATAGTGAAAACATAGTGAAAACCGAAAAAGTCAAAAAAAAATATGTCCAGATATTTTTTTCGATATCTTAATTCTGGTGCACCGCCAATTTTTCCCATGATCAAAAGTGCATCGTGACTTCGAAAAGGTTAAGAACCACTGATCTAGCTGCTAGCCACGTTCCTATACTCACTTGTAGAGATAAAATAACAAAAATATCATAAGTAAGTATTATAGTTAGCAGTTGTTAATTTTTAAAAACTCTTTGATTTAGTGCCTACTTTTATTTAAATATAATAAAATAATTTAAAAACTGATATACTTTATAATAATCTAAAGAAAATTTTATAGTAATCTTATGGAGTGAATCAACTTCAACATCCAGTGATCAAATATAATGTAAATTTATGTATATATTTCTTTAATATTTGAGTAATAAATATATAGATATTTATAAAAATAAAAATATTATTTTAACATGCTCTGTTTAGGTGTGAAATCAATTCTTCCGAAACTAATTAATAACTGAAATTTTACTCTGGCATAATGGAGTTCTATATAGTAAACACAAATTCAGTCGATAATTGTAATTTTTCCTATAATGTGCCTTAGTTCAAGTAAAGTCTTTTTCCATTTTTACAATTGTGTATTGGAAAAAGATTTCGGCATCCCTTTGTATACCCGTCGTACGAATTTCAAATAATATTTTTTTCTCATTATATATCTAGAACGCTTCAACGTTTTTTTTTCCATTTTCCAGCATGTTTCTGGTTAGGACTATTGTCAACCGAACGTTTATTAAAATCTTTTATAGTAAATTATTTGTAAAGCTCCAATGACCTTTACAAAAACAATTAATAAGGCATCCGTTCGATGCCTTATATTAGCTGAAAAACACACCTGCAAAACACACTTTCAGCTGTAGCAGTAATATGATTTTAATTAAGAGCAGAGCGTATCATTTCAAGTGCCATACAGGGCACGCTCCACGGATAGTGTCATGTCACACCCCAATGATTCAATTGATTTTATATTAAACAATCAACATAATTGCGTAACGTTTGTAACCGATTTACTGACATCTGTCAAAATAATCACAGGATGTAACACAGGGACTTATGGGGAAAAGAAATAATAGCTAATTATATTATACATTATTTTTTTTATTATTATTCATCGTTAAGGACAAATGGGTACAATGTAAATGTAGACAAATAATATTTTTTAAGTTTATAAATCAGGGACTGTCACGTGTTTGGGCTCGTAAAACTATTATAAGCGGTCGACTTTAAGAGATTATATTACTATTCAATTTGGTTTCTCACAAAGGCAGTGTTATTCAAAATAGTGTGCACTGAGTCTACTATACTAAGACCAATGTGTGTGTGTCAAATGTAGGATGTAACAAAAAAATCGACTAAATATTACATATTTATTACAGCCGAGATTTTAGTGTTTCGCATTTAAAAATCCACCTCTTAAATGAATGTGTGTTTTAGTTAAGAAGTTTTAGATTACACCTGATTCCGAGTCTTATTATTTTAATCACTTTCCCTGGCGTAGTTTATTAAAATTATTAGTATATTTTAATGTGTGATCATTGTTTTTGATGATCACGATCGACGCTCTGACCATCCCAGCTTAATTAAGATCATCAATTTGAATATATTTCGATTTGCAAGTTTGTTATTTTCAATACATCAATATGTTTTATCTTTTTGGTCTGGTTAGTATTGTAAAATACGTAGTTATAAACGATGAATTCGTTTTTTAAAATATACCAAATGTCTTTCAAATAAAAATCCCAATCATGGAGTAATGTTTTCCAATTAAATTTAAATAAACATCACGAAATATTGATCACTTTTTATGCCTGTTGAATATATAGTATATATTATACATATAATGGATGGTCTGTACGTCGATCGCGGATTTATAAAATATGTTTTTATTGTTCTCTCATGAAATAATTACAACCGATATCCGGCGATTTCCATCAATATTTTATCAACTAGTCGCTCCTAAAATAAAAAGTGTTGCCACCCCTGATATATACAATACATAATTTAAAAAAATTCTTCCATTCTATTAGTAGAATAGTTTGATTAAAAAAGAACAACAATTTAATAATTTATAATCAATTCAAAAACAAAACAATAAAATATAATGCATAAAAAATTCCTCACTGACCACAACACTTAACTACTGACTTAACTAATTTACTTTTAATGTTATTTTCATTGTCTCGACCACTCCCAAATGGCCCATTTTGATTACGCATTTGATTGAAACGATTTATATTTTTTATTATTTATAATTTAGATAATTTGGCCCAAGGAGTACACTGGATGTAACCAATATATTATTAAACAAGTTTCTGTGGATGGTTTAATTTTTGTTAGCATTTGGGAATCTAATTCTGGAATCCCGACCGATTTGGCGATCCTGTAGTTCCGTGAACGTCTTAATACCGATCACCATAAAGTGTACAAAATCAATTTTAAAATCTAAATTGTTCCCGATTTTGCTTCCATATACGTATTTTAATAATAAAACAATTTCGATGTACATATTTTTGTATAATACCTACACGTATAAAATAAATGAATGTATTGTGTCACAAACTCCTTTTCATATTTTGTAGCAGCCGTGGAAAGAAACATATAGTGTTTTATACTTTTTTTTTTTTACAAAAGTCAGCTTCAATCATGTATTTTTGTATGGTCATAGACACGTGTGTTTATAATATCTCTTTTATGCGAATTAATCCCGAAATTCCGGGATCACATAAAGTGCCCGGGATTTGATGCCTTAGTTTAACACCATTCCATATTATAATAGTTAGTGGTACACCTTTTTATGGTAAAATGATTTTGCATAGCGATCAAGGCAGTAAAGTCGTGAAAAATGAACGGCTAGAAAATTAAAAATATATATATATATATAATTAATGATGTGTATTCAAACAAAATAGTCCAAAGTGTTGACATTGCATGGTTGGCTGACTAAAGATGATCTGATGGAATACGTAATATATACAATTTAAAATTAAATTATTGAAAAATTTTCTCGGAGTCGGAGTCGTCTTTTTTTACACGACTCCACAG
The DNA here is from genome assembly GCA_031772345.1 of Himalopsyche anomala. Classification (NCBI taxonomy): domain Eukaryota; kingdom Metazoa; phylum Arthropoda; class Insecta; order Trichoptera; family Rhyacophilidae; genus Himalopsyche; species Himalopsyche anomala. Next base: position 9,980,464 of record CM062829.1, read on the forward strand.
CCCTGATAGCGATAATTATTATGAATGACATAAGGTCACTATTAGGGTGTTCAATGTCAATACTTGGTGGAATGACAATACTACTTACTTCCTCTTTTATTTACCAACATCAGGACCGGTTTCAGTTGATAATGCTCGCCATGAGTGAAACCGGTCCTGATAAGTACAAATGAATATTGTATTTTTCTTAACATAGGTTCGTTATTGGATTCATTGAGACATTGATAGATATATTCAGTGGTATAGTGGTAAATAAATAGGTACCAGGTCGGTCATTGATTGCTTCCCTATTTTTTTTTTTGTTTATTTTTTATATCCGTCCGAAGTTAAAAAAATAAAAGTTTTAACAATTAAATCAATAAAACAAAAACTTCGCAATTAATTATTTAAAAAAAACTACTCACATGTATGTTTATTTTTGTAAAATCCGTCGGGTAGATCAATTTTTATATAATGCTATTAAATTTTATGAACAGTATTTTGAATATATGTATGTACTTGAAAGTTAGGTTACAAGTCAAAAAGGTGGCAGGGCGGTGCCCTGACTCTTTTTCAGGTGCCAGGTCGCCGACCTGGCCCCACTACACCACTGGGTATATTAGTATTTCTTCGTGACATGTTTCCTGGCATAACTAAAATATTAACATCGAAAAAAACCGTTAATTAAATATTACGTTATTTTTTTAAATTACAGTATGTTTTATGCACTGGTAAAATTGGTACGATTCCGGAACTACACAAATGTCAATTGCTATTTCGAAGATCGGCCTTTGTGTCTAATTTCAACAATAATGTAACATAATTACCGCACGATTTCGAAGGCTTGTTCGCATTTAAATATTCAGTATGCCACAGAAAATACATAAACAATAGTAAATTATTATATATTATTTAGATTGGCCTATACTCGTGACTTCCTCTCACAAAATAAGCAGGGCCGGATAGTAATTCCACGTAATGTTCGGTTTCTGTGGATCAAGAAAACAACGACGCCATTTTTTTTGTTGATTAGATGTACAAATTACCTATCTACTTACGAAAGAGTTACCTTCACCTCTGAGATTGAGTCGAAATTCGAATTTCATAAGTCATGCACGTAAAATGCTTTCATTTCCGATTTCTACACGCAGAGCTGCTTGAATACTTCCAAAGCCCACCACCGCACCGAGTCGCTATCTCGTAAAAAAACAAAAAAATACGTTCCAGTTCGTTTTGTTCTGTTATCAAAACTACATGAAATTTTATTCAATATTTTTTGTCAAAATATACATACAATATTTTTTACACAAAATGTTTATTTTATTTTTCGGTTCGTGAAAATTGTATTTCAAATTTTGGCTTAATTGTGTAAAGAAAAATAATTACATACATTATATTCTAATAGAAATATTCTAGAACAGGGGTTCTCAACCCTTTTCGCCAAATTCATAACATTCTCCATTGTTCAGAATATTATTCCTCCTCTACTAAAAATAGTCTTACTCGAAAGGTATATTCGAAATAATATAAAATACGTACTTTTGAAACTTTTTTTGAATATGTAGGTATTTATGTATATCAGGCATGCCCAAACTATGGCCAGGATGTTTCCAAATTTCTATACACTTCAATCACTACAATTTCTACACAATCATAATAAAAATAAATGGTTAAAGGATTTCAAAACATATTAAAATTATTTTAATTGTGAGGTATTTGTTTATTATTAATATTAAAATATTCTATTATTATTATTAAGATTTAAAATATTTATGGGTGACCCATCAGAGACAAGCATTATTTTTTTTTGGCCCACCATGTGATTTCAGTTGGGCATCCCTGATGTATGTAATATTATAAATTTATTAAGATGATTTTTTACTAACTAATAACTGAAATTACTGAAGGTATTTCGATGAAAAAAAACTTCAGTAGAATTACAGGATGTTTAAAAATGTCGTCAATGTGAAATGATTTTATGAAAAATAATTTATGAACATGTCATGTTGTATTTAAAATAATACTTAAAAAAAAAATAAGAATCTAGAGATTCAACTATTTATTACTCGCCTGGATCTCTGAAATTCCTTTCCAGGGAGGAATTCCCAACTGATTGGGATCCCCTTTTCTAGAATGTAGTGTATGTATTTTCGTAATCTGTGATACTAGTTTCTATTGCTTTGTTTTAACATTTATAAACATGTGTTTCGAAACACGTTATGTCAAAATATGATAATGGTCAGTATTTTATTAAGGGAATGATAAGTATAAATCTAAAAATTGGTCAGTATAAATACTATGTTTTGATCAATATAAACAAATAAAGTTCAGTATTTATTTTATATTTGGTCAATAGCCGTGATCATAAAAATGTGGTTAGGTCAGGTTTGGTTTGTTTGTACAACTACATAGAACAACTAGAACATAAAACTAGCCTCGAATTTAAAATACAGATCAATAATATTATTTATAAATGCTGACAATCGAATAGCAAATAATGTCCAAAAGTGGATTTAAACACTGACCAGATAAAATTAATACAATCACTATTTTATGTTGAATGACGTTGAGAATTTATTACACCAGGGGCCTTAAAATAAAAATCGTTCCTGATTCGTCCCTTTTCAACAGGTGCAGTCACGTAATAGAATAATGACATAAAACGGGGTTTCAATAGAAAATTAATTTAATGACAGTATTGGTTCCCCGCAAGTGATTACTGATTTTTTAATACAATTAACTTCGATCTATTGTTTGGCCGGCACTCAATGTATTCGCTTACACATAGACAGGCACACACATGGCCATTAAAACATACGCTAGAATGGTTCTAAAACTTTTCAGCTTCAACACCTTTTCATCAACAACAACAAAAATACACTAATAAAGAACGTTCATATTTGAGCCAATTAATCTTCACTTTCATGTTTCGCGATTGCTTAACTAATTAATTTTTAACTTAACTATCTGTGAGTAATACCTTTTATATTAAATCCAACATTTTTTTTTTTTTTGATAGCTATATTTATTAACTGATGGAAAAGAAAACAATACAGGGTTTTTATATTGTATAATGCTTTCCTGCCAAGAATTGAACTGAACACCTGAAAAGTGTTATATCGACTGTGGAAAGGAAAAAGGATGTAACCCATACATAGCGAATTTAACAGGTGGCACAAAAACGTGTTTTGATGATTTTGGGCCAAATGCAAATTATGAATCATACACAACCTTGAAGTGCACGGAGACTTCTAAAGTCGTGTTTAATTGATATAATCTAATATTAATGAAAGAAATTGTCTAGTAAAAACTTTTATTTAAGTCTTTTTTCGTGGCTTTAACTTTTTACAAGGTCATCTTTTTCAAACTTTAAAGTTAAATTTAGATATTAATTCGGCAACGTGTATCAAGTTTGATACATTGTGATTATCGAAAAAAACCTGTTTTGAAAAAACTGTGGGTTACTTCCTTTTTCCTTTCCACAGTGGATATGACAACGTCAATTACATGGCTGAGCAGAGTATTAAGTTCCACAAGAATTATTAAGGTACGCAGTTTACCAATTATGACGATTCAAATAATACTTCATACCACTCTGTTTTGCACGGAGCTTGGAATCGACCTTTGTCACTTTTCGCCATCCTAATTTTCGAGCATGAAAATGATAAAGCAAAGAATATTAGCGAATTATAATAAATTAATATGGCTTCACTTAATTAATTTGTGTAGTATATGTGTTCAATGTAGACACGCTTCGTTTTTTTTATTTTAAGACGTTGTGAGGGAGGACACTGCATTTCCATCAGCTATCGTCATTTATTTGCTATAATTGTTTTGTTGTTGCTTTCAAATTCTTTCTCGGGTGTATTATTTTATAAAGCGATTGTGAATCGGATAAAATTACACCATACGTGATTAACAGTTCTTTTTTTTTACTGAATTTAACCGATTGTCCTCTGTATTCCACCCTTTTAGCTTCTCATATATTACATTCAGTAAAAAGTTTGTCCGAATATGTTTTCAGGCATTCATTCTTTCGTGAAACTCCTTTCAACTACTGAATCATTAGGTAACGTCATAAAAATGTTATTTATAAAAAATATTCTAATGATAATAGAAGTTATGTTTATGGTACATATAATAAACTGCATTTTTCTTAATTTCCAACGTAGGTTTTTCAACCATGCCCTATTGAGGTTTAATGTTTGTTTTATCATTATTATTCTATTTTTTCACAACCGTACCACATCATTGATATACACTTAAATTCATAGTAAAATTGTTTTACAGCTATTTAAAAAATGCGCAATTATGATACATTTAATGTTATACATATAATGTTTTTTTTTTTCTAAGATCTTGTATAACTATTTTTACAATCTACTAAACATTAATGCTCATTATAATAATGTGCAGGAAGAGGTGCTACGGTGAAAGTTTGAGCAATACTAAATAATTACCATTTCATTGGGCACACGTCATTTCTGCGCGGCGTCCGTTTTTTTTTGTTTATATCAAAAAGATATTCCAATTGTCAGTTGGCAGCACACCTGATTTGTTATTAATACATATTATTATATCAATATTATCAGTTCGAGAGGTACTAATTATCTTGAATTTTGAAATACCGTCAAATACAACAATATCAAGTAGATAGGAACAAACAAAGAGCAGGACGAATGGTTTTAAGTACTACTTCAAAAGCCTTATTTCACTCATCAACTAGAAGTGAGAACACATTGCTTCAAGACACTGGTGGATCCAAAAAATATGCCAGAGGATGACCATTCAATTTGAAAATATAGATCTTACTTAATCAAATGAAAATTCTGATAATATAAATAAATAATTTATCATGTATCGATTTTATTCAAGAATTAAAGCGTATAGTTTTTTTGGTAGAACAAAATGTTCGAGAAAATTTAGAAACAAAAAGATATTTAAGCCAAAAGCGTGGGACTAAGGCGGTTACCTTTAATTTTTTCTCATAGAATGGCCATGGCGTCAATGCTTTAAGATTATATTATCCATGTAGATATAGAAAATTTACAATCGAAAAAAACAAACAATCCAAACTATTAATCCGATACCGAAGTTTCATTATTCGTTATTAGGCAGTCATATTACATTTTACTGTTTGAAATTTTGTAATCTAAGAACTTGTCCTTTAATTTTGTTAATCCCTTCCCCTATTATCGCTGCTAGTCTCACCGCTTTCGCTCACTTAGCTCGACAAAATTCAAATAGATTAAAGGAGCAGGTTCGCTCTGCTCCAAACTCAGTAGAGACTCACAGGAATGTGTGAATCACGTGAATTTTACTTGCCGATTTTGGAGCAAGAGAAACGTTTGCGCTCCCTTCATAGTTCATAAAAACCATGGCAGTCATATTTACAGTATTGGCGCGAAATACGTTCGCTATGCGTCGAATCAATTATCGTTTCTCGAAATATTTTGCAACAAACAGGGAATTTAAAATGAGTGAATGATATAAATCTTATGTTTAGATAACGATTATTTGTGCAATATGTACATGGGAGTGCAATGCACTCTTTGCTACTGTATGTACAAAATCCGATACTGATTCTACGACAGCGTAGATATTAATTTGGCTGTACGATATTCGCCCGAATGGTTTATTAAATATTCAGACAATATTGAAAAGTGAACATGTATTTTAATTAGTCAGTAAATCACGACTCAAAAAACGTCATAGATAAGCTTACATGCACTGACAAGTAAGCGGTAGTTTCGTTCGTCTGATGAGGTAATCAAACTGAATTCATTTGATGACTCTAACGTTTATTCAAATAACTGAATATGACTCACTCCATGGCATTAAGTAAAGTTGTCGAGGGTGTGACAAACTGATCATTGCAGTGTTATCCAAACTTTTATGAATTCTTCTAGGAAAGAATACATGAAATACGCGTACAGTACTTCCAGTGGTGTTGTGCTAAATTAAAAAGTGACGGAGCGGTGCTTATTTTCATTTACCTCTCTACTACGGTATCCAATCCCGGGATCTTGGGATTGCGAGAGTACCAATCTCGGGATCTCGGGATTGAGAAAATGAAACACAGAAAATTTAAAAAAAAGATGTCGTGCTGTTATCTTTAGTAAAAGCGTAAATTCCTGTGATTTTAGATTTCAAAATTCTTGGAAGAGCTAAAAAAATCGTCCCACGTTGTTAATTTTAGGAAACCCGCAAATGTCTGGGCTGTTGAAATAGATATTAAATTCTTTGAAAAATCCCATGATCACAAAAAGGTCCGGATTGGATTCCTTACTCTCTACTACGTTATATTACTAGATTTATTTTTCATTTCGAAACGAAGAAAATTGGAAACGTTTAAATATTTTGCTGATAACTTTGATAGTATGCACGATTTATCCATTCTCCGATGTGTTCAACAATATTTTTTCGTAAATATTTTAACAGAGCAGTTATATGATTCTAGTTTGACGATAAAATAATTGAACTCCATTACTTTTAAATACTAGTACTTTGAGATTTTTAGCAATTTCATCTTTACATTGCAATATAATTGGCAACTGTTTTTTTGCAGATTCATATAAAACCCAAACCACTTCCTCTAAAAATGCGAGCGAATAATTATCGGAAATACACAAATACAACAGTCATAAAAAATGAGTCGACCCCGGCCCACTGGCACCGTCAACATAATATTATGTATACACCCGCTTCTATTTTTGAACGGGTTTGTTTTACACGATATCGATATGACACGGTCAAAAAAAATTGACCGATTCTTTTTAAGCAGATTGTCCTGCTTTATACAGGCAGAATCGTTTCAGAAATAATTATTCTATATGTATCTTGTGATTATATGAATGTTAAACACCAAATAAAATTATTTTATGCTTTTAATTAAAATAATATAAGTGTTTTTTTTTATATAGTAAACATTCGTGTCACTAATTAAATATACATTGTTAAATAGAGTTTCGAAAACTTCTCAATTTATGAGGGTAATCTTTGTGATAAACTATTAGCAGTTTACTTATAGTGTGTATAGACTATATTTACGGTTCTTGGATTAAACCGGACAGGAAAAAGCCGAACACAGATGAATCCGAACAGGATAAAAGCGGACAGAAAAAGCTTAAAATATGAACAAAGTTCTGCACGTACTGATTAGGGCTTGCAATACTGGTTAACCGGTAAATCATCCAAAACGCACCATCGGTAATTTCTGGTAAATCGGAAAATTTATCGGTAATTACCGAAAATTATTTTACCGCGAATCAAGGATAAATACAATCATATTATAACGAAAGTTTACTGTATATATCCATAATAAATTAAGAGATTCGTTTTTTAGACTCAGGCAACAGTGAAACACAAATTTTAGTGGTCATACTGATGTCAACTGTCATCACCATCGCAGTGACCGCTCGAACTCTGCAGCTGATCCTACATTCTTGTTTTAGGACTCAGGACGAAGTATATTTTAAAAACATACGTATTTTGGTGCATATTATTCTTTGTTTGCATATATTCTTGTTTATTTGCAAAGTGCAAATTTGTAAATATTGATTTTATGTAACAAATATTTTTAGTATTATCAGTATGTATAAACATTTTTTTTTGTATAGTAATGGACAAAACATAAGTATGCCAATATTTTAACTGAGTGAAAGCTGGCTAATCCGGAGAATGTAAAAAATGTGACAAAATAATAAAGAGTGTGGGAGTAAAATAAAGGATATAATTGAGTATGAATTTTCAAAGGATCATAATAATATTATTTCTGAGAACAAAAATGTAGAGATAAAGATTAAATAGAAATAGTCCAACTATTAACATTGGAGGAAAAGCTTCAGTTAGCAATACATAACAAAAATATAAAAATTATTGATATATTATGTAGATATCGACTGTGGAAAGGAAAAAGGACGTAACCCCCAGTTTTTCCAAAACAGGTTTTTTTCGATTATGACAATGTATTGGACTTTATACGAGTTACATCAAAAGGATGCAAGCTGCAAATGCCGAATTAGTATCTAAATTTATCTTTTAAGTTTGAAAAAGATGACATTGTAAAAAAATAAAACCAAGGAAAAAGACTGAAATAAAGGTTTTTCCTGGATAATTTCTTTAATCAATATTAGTTTATATCAATTAAACACCAGTTTAGAAGTCTCCGTGCACTTAAAGGTTGTGTATAAGTATAATTCATAATCTGCATATGGCCCAAAATCATCAAATCACATTTTTGGCGCCTCCTGTAAAATTTGATATGAGTGGGTTACGTCCTTTATCCTTTCCACAGTCGATATTTATATGACATTATTTACCTGAAATGTATTTGAAATTATTTAGGTTTCAATCTAGGATACCGTTTTTAGTAAAAGTATGGCATACAGTTATATTTTAATCATCTATTTTTTTTTCATTTACCGGTAATGGGTAAAATTGTTTACCGTTTACCGGTATTTGCAATTTGACGGTAAATTGCAAGCCCTAGTACTGATAATGACTTAATTCATACAAACGTATTTTAAGTGTTGTTTAATTGCGTCAATATTATACTTGACTGTGTGAAAATTGGGAGGTGGAATCTTGATTTTAATTTTCATCAAATTGTATACTTAAACTAACTACACAATAATTATATTTCCTCAGAGTTCAAAAGCCACCATTGTTTCAATAACAAGTATTAATAGATATTTTGATCGATGACCACCAGGGTCCGGCTGGTGTTTGCTAAAATTCACACATAATATATGAATTAAATAGCGACCGCGAAAAAAAATAATTACTTACGTAAGTAATAATGTCCACGCCTGTAGAAATGTGGGATGGTGATAACTCAGTGGCGGTTCTAGGTACTGGGCTAGGTGGGCTAAGCCCGACCTGCATTTTTCACCCAAAACTTTAGATGGCTGAATAAAAATGAACAGTAATTCGGCCGCTGAACAAAATAAATACATTTATAAGCGCAACTAACCTTTCCCAAATGAATATAATATCTTTGTTTAAATTTTCCTATAACAAATATTTTTTAAGACAATGCTATGTCTACCTACAATAATATTCTTGATTGTGTTTTATATTACAATTTTAAGCCGAGGCGGCTTAAAAAAAACAATAACCCTATAAATACTTTATAGAGAACAGGCAACGTGACGTCAATCTGGCAACACATACTCGGGGGCTAATCTTTTAAAGCCCGAATTTTTTTTACACTGGGGCGCAATCAAGCACGATTAGATTTTTTTGTATTTGTATTTACGGAAAAGTCATCTAAACTCACACAATTGTGATTCAAAGTATTAGGCTACTGTCATATGTTACGGGCTAAATCGAATCAGCCCATGGCCCATACATTCAAACACAAATACCAATATCGTTGTATCGTATGAAAGTGACAGATATTGTCTCTCAGTGACGGCCATAGATTGATATGTGACAGCTCTGTATGCTTTGTTAGTTCACTTTGATAGAAACGAATTTAAGGGTCCAGTATTATTATTATGTTATTTATTACTTACATAAGCATTGATTTTATTATATAATAATTTAAGCTTTGCAGTAGTTTCGTAATATTTGTTAATTTGCTTGTAGATTAATGTATAATGTGAAGTGGAAACATACACAATTTCGTAAATAGTATACAATGCTAAACTTTCCTTTAGCCCACCCAAGATTTTAGTTCAGGAACCGCCACTGTGATGAATGAGAAAAAAATGGCGGGATGGGCTAGACGTCGTTACGCTACGTTGGGTCAACTCTCCGATTTTGTAAGCACTATACCTATTGGGTGGATAGGTGGATTGAACGAAATGGATGCAGATAAAATGGGATCGCCAAATTTACAGGAAAAATAGTGTGCACACAAATGATGTGGACACGACGGTACAGACAAACTGTTGGAATAGGGCTTGCATTACCGGTAATTCTGTGAAAATTCACGGTCGGTAAATACCGGAAAATCAGGATTTTATTGGAAACTATAATATCGTGAATCAAGGACAGATACAAGCATATTGAAGCTATTTTAAAAGTAAAATATAATAATTTAAGTGTTTGGGTACATACTTTAAATTTTCGTGTATTTTTTTGTGTTTCAAAATAAAAATAGAAGTATTGACAATATTGAACTTGATAAGTCTTCGAACATATCATCAGCATTGCAACCGATAAAAACAATAGTTTAAGCTATGTACATCGTGATGATTTGAATTTTCAAACACTCATATTGAAATGTATCTAATATATAAAAATGAATGGAAGTTTGTTCGTACTTTATGCGCTGCCATACCGCTCATCCGATTGCAATAAAACTTTCACAAACTTTTTGCTTGCACATCCGAGAAGGTTATAGGCATAGTAAAATTAACATACAGTAGGTCCTATATATAAAAATCAATGTTTGTATGTCTGGCATACATTTTATTTTGACAACGTATGCTTGCACTTGCGCGAAGGTTATAGTACAATTAACTTACAGTAGGTGGCGCGTGTTTCGTACCATAGACAATCGGCAACAAACAGCAAACGCCAAACAGACAAAAAAAGAAAACATGCATTTCAATAAACACTATTAAAATACTTTCTTTCTTTGAGTGGCATTGCAACGCTTGCAGGTAACCGGCTGGTCTTTACTAAATATGTACATTTCAATGTCATCTGTTATTAACTATCTAAATATTTTCAATCTTTTTTTTGGACATGGTACTTAGTGCAGCTAATAATTCGATCAAGGAAAGAAGAATGACATATTTCGATGTTGTTTTTTATCTACACCAGGCACGCCTATCTCGTGACCCACGAGCCGCATGTGGCCCAATTAAAGGTTATGTTTAAAACTTTCTATACACGTTGCATTTTGCTATCGATAGAATAAAACATAAAAAATAATAGAGACAGAAAAAGTTCGACTGGGCATATAAGCGATTATCTGATTTTCCAATCCCATGATATGTATCTAAATGATTTTTATTTATTTACCTCAAACGTTATTTATATTATTTACGTTTCAATGTACGATATCGTTTTTAAGAAAAGAAGTCACATATAGCTATATTTAAATAATCTTATAATATCTAATCCACGATTATTCTTTTTGCATTTACCGGTAACGCTATAATGGAAGGATTTATTTACCGTTTACCGGTAATTGAAGTTTGACGGTAAATTGCAAACCCTGTGTTGGCGTAATGCAATTAAAAGTATTTAATTTTGTCCTCATGCAAATATATTAACATTTTAATATAAACATGTAGAATTACAGCTTAATATAACCGAGGCGCCAGATATAATGAAAACACTTGATACCAAAACTATATAATATTTCTATAGGTCACTCAAGTTCAACTAGAGGAGAAAACACATCATAAACATCCATACCCAATTATCAAATATTAGATTGAAAAAAATATATATTTTTATAAATTTACCTTGTTAAAACTTAAGCCCAGATCTATCTGATTGGTGGGGTAAAGCTCATATATGTAGATATGTATAATATTTACGTATCTGTATGACTAATTTTAATCTCTCACAACGCTGACTATTTACTAAAAATACTGACATGACAGTTTAATTTAATAATTTACGTCAAACATAGTTAACAGTCGTAGTACTTACTGACCATTTTGATTAATTTATTACTGATAGTTGATTAAATTTACAGATTAAATGTACATTTTCATTCATGTTCACTGTCAGTATGGAGCTGAGGACATCTAATGGAAAATCTTAGGGTTTCCTTAAGTTTTTTTCTAAAATGGAACACTTATTTTTTAGGTCGAGTAATTCGAAATAGTAAAAATATTAAAAATATATTAAAACACTTTATTTATATAGAAATCCTAGAGTCCATGAATCACAAATATCCTTGATATCAGACGCAATATTGGAAGAGTTGAATTCTTATATCTGGTGTGGCGACGAACCTGTTCGTGCACTTTAAATTCGTTTCAGGTTTCAGCAATAAAAGAAAACCCTACTTAACATAAATAGGTTATGAAAAACAGACGTAAAACAATGATAGCTTGTTTTGACACTTTGTGGGACTCTTCTGACAAACTAGCCCAGAATTCATTTAATGGCTGATCTTGATTTGTGTTCCAAATCAGAATCACGAAATAAATTAATTCAACTGTCTAGTATATTTTCTAGGTATAGCTGTCACGGAAAATGGATTCCGAACCCAGGAATCATCCTAACATATCGGAAGACACTGCAAAATAGTTATGGAGGTGTTCGTGGTAGGCTTATTAAACGCCAGTGATCGGCGGAACATACTTTGGGAAACCTGGAATATCTCAACAAAAGTTAATGTTACGTTCAGGAGTCTTGACCAATCTGCTTTATGACCGGCATGTATTATTTTATACAGAACAATACTACTATACATCGTATGCTAAAATATAGGGAGTGTCGATTACTCGAATCATTTTTGTTGTTATTATAAATTAACCAATATGATGTCATTTTGCATGGCAACAATGGCAACCGAACAAAACTTTTTACTTCAACATGATACTCGAATAAAAAGAGTAATTGAAATAATCAAATTCACTTTTATTTAAATAATATAAGAATTATTTATTACTTGTCTATGATACCTTTATTTATATTATATTAACCCGCGATAGCCTAGACCAGGGGTGGGGAACCTTTTCTCTCTAAGGGCAACATTCATTTATCTGAATCAACATAAGGCCGCAGTAAACATTGACTAGGGAATCTTTGGCCAGAAAAAAATTGATGCCAATTGTAAAGCCCAGAAATTGGCGGATTTTCCAAAATTACCAGCGTAGGACCTTCTTTTAGGTCATCCAAGGATTTTGACATCCAAAATCTCAGGAATTTAGGAATTGACAAAAAAAATACAGAATTCTCAGAACAATCAAAAGGCTGCAGGTTCCCCACGACTGGCCTAGACGTTAACCGCTGTCCATCGGTCGCCAAAGCAGAAAAGAAAGGCTTTTTTTTTTAAAAATATATTCAACCCTATATACTGCCGATTCGTAGCGTATTATTTATTATTTGAGTATCACAACAGAAATTGTTTTTGCTAGAGCTGGTTATTATTTAGTCGTTCAATCTCACTTTTTTTTAAAGAGAATTATGGAGCTAGTAAGCTAATCGGTCTCGCAATGCCCTGTTGTATGGTTAGAAATGGATGGACAGAATTCTAAACATCATAGACATCTATCTATCTATACCTTCGATCATAAATTAATAAATTGTTGAATGGTAGACGGATTCGAATGATTTTTCACTTGTCTACAGACTCAGAAAATAAAATATATGTTGGTGTCGGAGTCGGAGTCAAAATTGTAAGCAAATAGGCGACTCTAACTCAAAGTTTGTCATATATGTTTTAAATTGGAATTGGAGTTGTAGTTTGAGTATTTTTTTACGACTTCACAGCCTAGCTTTTTTCCCTTATTATAATAGTCGAGTTCTAGATCACTGTCATTTGATTAAGCAGCAAGTCACCCCTTGACCTTAAGTTTGCGGTCATCCCTGATTTAATTTTCTCATAATAAATTATCCTAAAACGACTAGTTGTTTAATAATAACAATAAAATGCATTTAATTTGCATTAAGCAAATACATTACTGTCAAACAAAACCAATAAAATGCATTTTCAATTGGCTGCAGTCTTTCAAAATGGCTGCATTATCACTAAGCCGTATTGTTTATATTCTGTTTAGTACACACTAGAGGTCTGCACGGGCCCGGGCTCGGCCCTCGGGCCAGGTTTGAGCGGGTAAGCAATTGAGATTCGGGCTCGGGCCGGGCGGAAAAATGTTTCAGGCTATGTTCGTGTTATAAGTCAGCTATGATGATTTTAATTGTTACCAATTCTATAGAGCAGTGCTTCCCAACCTTTTTCATGCCACGGACCCCTGAATCTTAAAACAATAATCTGCGGACCCTCATTTTTTTTTCTCGAATGTTTAAAGAATGAAAAATTTTGCGGACCCCACGTTGGGAAGCACTGCTATAGAGAATCGTAAATTGTCGTAAATTGTTGTAAAAGATGGGTTTTTTCGGGCTGAAGAGTATAAATCTAGGCTTCGGGTCGGGTTCGGGTAACAAGTGTGATATAAGACTCGGGCCCGGGCCGGGTTGGGTCTGAGTATTTCGGGCTCGGAACGGGTAATTTTGTAAAATTTCGGCCCGTGCAGACCTCTAGCGCAGTGCTTCCCAACCTGGTACCGCAGGTTTTTCACGGGGGTCCGCGAAAAAATCGAAAATTTCGAATACGTCGGTGAGCTAAAAAAAACGAGTTACGAAGACAATTGAGGAGGGCCGTGAATTATTTTTTTTAGATCTAGGGGGCCGTGGAACGAAAAAGGTTGGGAAGCACTGCTCTAGTACACACGAAGTCAGGTTGACATTTTGAATTTCAAACCTATACCGATGGTTAGTAGCGGAATAATAATTGTTATTATATTTTTATTATCATACTATTGACATTTGCATTGCTAATTAAAGTACATACTATTGCAAAATGAATGCACTAGGCAAATATAATTATATGCAAAGTATCGTAAAAAATATTATGGGTACGTGAGTTATATAAACTAAAATACATAAAATTGAATGACACTCGCCGAAAAACACAAGTCAAATAACAAAAATGCACCTGTCGTACCGAATGTGAAATTGGTTTGCTTGCTAGGAATTCTAAATACATATTTATAATTAGTCGTAAAATGTTCACTGTCAATACTTGGTGAAAAGGCGTTACATTAAAAAATTAAATCCTTTTTTGTACTAATTCCACACGTATTTAATATATTCCGAACCGGTTTCGCTCTGATCAATTAAATACATGTGAAATTTGTACAAAATAGTGTTTTACTTATTTTTAAATAAAAATAACGTATTTTAATTTTCACTATCTTACGTAAGTCCGTGGTCGTGGGTGGATTTAAAGATATGGAAGCGAGAGAAATTAGCTTACACACTCTAGTCCTGTCTTAGCTCTATCCGTTTATATTTAAAAAATAAAGCACTCTTCTGTATTAATTCCACAGTTATTCAATATGATCAGGACCGGCTTAGATAATGACGAGAATTTTTAAGAAAAAATATTTCATCAGTTAAAAATGTTCGCCGTGAGAAAAATCGGTCCTTATCATGTTAAATAAACGTGGAAATGGAAAAATGAGTTTTTTTTTTTTTAATATAATGCCTTCCCACCAAGTATTGACAGTAAGGATTCTAAAGTGATTGAGTCAAAGTCCCAGGACATCCCGGGACATCAGGTATGAACATTTAATTTTAATATTTTGTAATTTGCTTTTGCTACAGTTATATTGCAATATATAAACACATGGTATTCCAAACTTCTACGAAATTATAAATCCCAAACATCTGTTTTTCTATCAGATCCCTTTTATATATGCATACTTAATTTTGTTAAAGCCCCGTGTAAGTGTCACGTCCCGACCATGTCGTGTCCGTTTTTATTGGGGCTCCCCTCTTATACCTGCTTTCATTCAATACACATCAGTCCTTTTGAGGGTTTCTTAACCACAAGAATTGTTTTTTTTTCAAAATTAAAATGTACATGTTATTAGCACATTATAAATCAGTCACAGTTCCCGGGACATTTTCCAAAAATGTTCCGGGACTTAAAACAGCAAAAACCCGACAAGTCCCGGGATTTTTGTCCCGGAATGTCTCGACACAGAATCCCTAATTGACAGTGAACACCTTATCCTTATTTGCCTAATCTCTTCGAAAAAAGAGAGTTTTGCAGCTCGGCTTAAAGCAGTTCTAGCAGAAAAATTCTGTTGAAATATACTCCGTAATCCATATGATCCACATTGATAGGTTTAGAGGTTGCATGTTTAAAAAAACGGAATAAAAGACGGTCGGCTCTGGGTACCAACACAATGGGGTACCAATATGTATTTATCAGGAGTCAAGATACATTTGGCACGTACTAATTAAACTGAGACGCCAAAAATGTTGGTCTTTCGTAACCTGGATTCAAACCCCCGAGTGAAATATGTCACACATTCATATCTATACCCACCCCCAATCCGTTTCATAAAACTGGACGTTACAAATAGAGCAACCATCCGACTACCGATACCTTTCAACACTATAATTCCTTCAATAAGCACTCCGGGAGTGAATCTCAGTACGAACAGTCACATGGAATGCTTTTTAAACCGATTTATGGATTTTCCCATCTTGCCCATTCGATTTAAAAGATGGGACATAGCGAGAGTGATAAGTTAGCCATTATTCCTATGCTGTCCTCATTTTAAAAATCATAATCATAAGGATGAGTGGATAACTTACAACCAGTTCTTTTAATAGCAAGTTATGTTGAGATGCATGCTTGTAATGTTTCAAATTCTCTGCCACTCATCCGATCCTGTAAACAGGGCGCCGCGAGAGCAATAAGCTAGCCACATACTAATTCCGTCATATTATCATATTTTTTAATGAATACATAATTATTCTCTTTTTATAAAATACAAGCTGTTCTTGTAGAAAATATTTCGTTGAGATAAACCTCATAAGAAGTCGGTATGCTAAACATTGGGAGCGGACACGTTTTAAAAAAAAATCTACCTGAGTACGCATGTGAAATGAAGAAATAAAAAGACTGTTTGTCATGATTTTACAACAATGGAATCGGCACAAGCTTGTCTTGTTTGTCTAGCAAAATACAAAGTGTCATGAGCAAACATTTACCCACATTTTTGTCACCAAGTCTCGCCGGTTGCCGAAATCCAAAAATAAAACTGAATCGATCGATAATAGTATTTGCCATTATGTGTAAGGAAGGACCTTCATGCACAATTTTAAATCGACAGTTTTTCTTGACGCCATTGATGAATTTTAACGTCCGTAAAGACTAAATACAACCCCTATGAACAATAATGTAATAGTGAAAAACACCCATATGTGATTGTTTTTTCAATGACGGTATTTTATCTGAAATTTCAAAATTTCGAAACACCGATTTGATTTACTCGCCCGGTATTGCGATCCCAATCAGCCGAATTTCGTTTGAATAAAAAAATCATTACACCGGTATTGATATTTTAAATACCTTACCTTAAAATACATTGATATATTTGTCCGTTATTGGAATCCTTTTTTTTTATATTTTTTATTTTTTATTCGATAAACTTGTTTTCTTTTCTGCATCACACCGAAGACGATATCTCCTAAATGATACAATTAAGATACATGTTTTTAGGCACAATTTGATAGGCAACAATAATAACAATTAAAAATATAAAGATATTAATATAGGTTAATTAAATACATTGAATTGTATTGTATTGTAATAACAAAAATGATTGAATCTCCTAGTCGGCTTTCGGAATCGTCCCGCCAATTAAAAAAAATAGAATAACTGATTTTTTGATACACCCCCACCAACAAACACTGATCTGTATTATTATTACTCCATATATAAGCAATATTGTAAAAAGCTGAAACGATGCGCTCACGATTCATTCAATTCCTTTTCTTCCTTTTTTTTTTAAATTCGTGCCCAAGTTTTTAAAGCCATTCTTTTATATTCCTAAGAAGACAAAGAAGTTGGTTTTCTTAACAAAATTCAAAATCGTGACATCGTTCACGCAAGTTGATAGAAAAGCATATAAATAAGAACCCGCCAGAATAGTTTGACAAAATTTAAATTCCCACAGAAATCTTAATCCACAAGACCGAAACAAATGAAAGTTACGGCTTGATTCACAGAAATAAATTCAAAAGAAAAACATGCAGACTAGCATAATTGTACGCACCACCCGAAGACCATTTACTCTTGACTTGGACCATATCCGCTCCATATCTGGAACATATTACCAACATAAAAGGCGCCTACGAGAATCTCTGTCATACTTCGATCACTTAGCTTCCTTCCATTACATCCAGTCGGAATTCTTTAGCTTAATCGAAGTCACCCTTCGGATAGTTCCCCGGTTTCACAAATAGGCAATTTGGGTAGAGGAATCCGCAGTAGTTTTTTTTTTTTCTACCGCCCGCCATGTCGTTGTGTGGTCCGTTCCCTAATCTCCGAGATTATTACGAAATCTAACAACTTTGCTTCCAATACGCGAAGCAAGCATCTATTCCCGAAGCTAAGTATTTGTTTTTTTTTGCCCACAACGACTGTGATATACAGTAGTAATTAAAATTTACATGAATATTAAAAATTGAAATTACATCAAAGTGTAATAATAATAAAAATTTATCACCGATTAAATAGTTAATGTTTAACAAAATATCAGGACATATAAAAATATTGAATGTACCTGCTACTACATATATCCAATAATGTTTACTTATATCTTTTTATGTTATTAAGTCGCTCAATATCTCATTTTCGCCCCATTTTTTGGATTGGTTCTTGGGATAGTTGTTTTTTTTATTATTCATTTTACAATTTATTTACGAATTATTTAATACTATTATAAAATTAAACCATATTTTTATAACATAAATAATGATTTCAAAAATAATTCCAATTCATCCAGCTTATTTTAAAAAAATAGTTTTTTATTTTAAAATTAAGCTATGGATGATGTTCAAAAATATAGACCCCTAAATATATAAAAAGTTTTTAAATCATAAAAAAATTACAAAATAATTTTAAGTCAGCACGAAATGGTCTATCCAAAATGTGTCGATTATTCGATAGTCTTTTTTTATACCATGTTATTTCAAAGCCATTATTTAAAAATCTGTGAAAAAGGAGAATATTTATACAATAATATTGGAATTTCAAAGGCTTCAAAATCTGTCAAACGTTTGTGTCGATTGATAAAAAATGAAACATGTTTTTACTTGCAGTATAATATACCGAGATGAATCAGATTATTTTGTTATATTATCTAAAATAGACATTTCGAAA
The DNA here is from genome assembly GCA_031772345.1 of Himalopsyche anomala. NCBI lineage: Eukaryota > Metazoa > Arthropoda > Insecta > Trichoptera > Rhyacophilidae > Himalopsyche > Himalopsyche anomala. The sequence continues at coordinate 9,999,326 of CM062829.1, forward strand.
GAGATTAATATTAATGTATCCCCATATTATGTTTAGTAATCATATTCAAACATGCCACTGGGCTACAACAAATTTTACACACACATTTGAAAAAAGAACGGCATTTTGTACAGTATGGAACATTAAACAGGGGATCGATAACCAGTTCATAACATTATAAATATTTTAGGTACAGCAGATCGATCATTGTAGTGTTGCCCGTTTATACAATAGATGGCGCTAGCATTACGGGAGAATCGTAGATGGCCGCCACACAATCAGCAGTTTTATTGATAGGAAGTATCAATTATTCTGTTTTGAAACTAGTTTTGTCATAACCGTCAGAATTTTAGAATAGCCCTTCACACATTCTTACAAATTGTTTTCAAAGCACTTGATATGGCATACCGTAATTATTTCCATTCAATTATAATAATATGCATTAAATTCTCAACACTAGTTAGATTTATTATTGATATCTAGAATCCCACATGAACTATTGTATAAATGTTCCAACGTCTTACGGCAGCCAAGATATAATAAATAGTTCATCTAAAAATTCCAGTTTCGTTCAGAATAAAAAATAGTTTGAATAGTTAATATTTTCCATTCTTTAAACATATTTTTTTGGAGAGTGCTTAATAGCAGTATTATATGCCATAATTGCATTACCATGATTTGCAATATGTGTTGTGAGCCATGAATCAAAAGATGACAATTGTGTTCCATAATCAAGAAAGAAGCGCACCACAACATCAAGAAATTTCAAAAAGCTGAAAGTGACATAAAATACATCCGAAATACCATATAAGATTGTAATGTTAAAAAATAATTGTTTTTAAATATGGTCCACTCTAAGTGTGTTGCGTATGCATTACAAATGGAACATTTCAAAAGAAGTATTTTAATTAACAAAAACTTGTCTTTAGATGAACCGTTCTTTCTAACGGGGTAAAAAAGACCAATGGGATTTGGAATGTACTAGTGATTACTCGTTTTCTCTAAGGCCCGTTTTCAGGATGACATAAAGAAAGACGACACGAATAAAAACCACACAAACAATGATGTATGTACATATATCTAATCTTTTTTTACGCGATACATTGGTTCCAAAAAGTGGCGCGTAAAAAAAACATCACTTTCATATAATTTGATAAATTGGTTCCACAAAATCGCGTAAAAACGAGTAAATCGCGTGAAAAAAGTAACTGTGCCGACCAAAAAATCGCGTAAAAAAAGGACTGGGTGTACAAATTCATACGAATATTAAAAAATCAATTGTTATGAGGATCAATCGCGTATTTTAAACTAAGATCATTAGTGGTCAAAAAGAATACACATTTAAGAGCTCTGGCCACTAAGCTAAGGAAGTGACTGTCATTTTTATTTTTTAAAAGCTTTCATTTTAATTTATTATTATTGTATAAATTTATTACTGATCTTTAAAGAAATATTTGTATGTGCCTCTTGGTCCCGATGCATAGATGCACTGTGGTCGACGTGTTAAAGTGGTAAATACTAGTTGTATTGACAACAATCCACGTATGATTTATTACTGCAACAATGTTTTAAGCAACTTCTTACAGCGAAGATGCAATAAAATCCCAATATGAAAAAAACATTTTTAAAAACTAATGAGTAATATTTTTATTATTACTCAGTTTTCTTATTTGAAAAAGGTTTCGGATAGCGGCACAGCTGGCAATCTATGATCACATTTATACGTTTCAATTTGTTGACTATACGACTATACACACTATATTTTAATTAAAATATAAAATGTTTTTTGTAATATAACATTTTCGTTTTCTCGCATATTAAATTTATTCGAATTTCTCTTTGTTCTCTTTAAACATTTTCCTATAAGATGAGAATATTATTCCAAATGTTCAGTTTATCTTTGTAAGATTGTAGAATTCTAAATGATTGATATCGTTAACAGCCTGTATTAATTTACTGCTTTCTGAAATCGCTGACTTACTCAATATATGTAACAACAAGAAACATGTTTTTTAACAATACATAAAGTTTTAGTTAGACCATTTTTGAAATATCAAAAAGATTAATACTACTTTACTCTAAAATCATTGCACTAATCACCAGAATAATAGGCGATTATTACATTATATTTTTACTATTCTTATTTGCTCAAAATAGCAATATAAGTACTTCTCTACGAAAGGATTGCTTTTCCCGCCACGTGCTGTTTATCGCTATTCGATGTCGCGATCAAAACTCAGTTAGTGTGACCATAGAAAGTATAAACGAATCCAAACGTCACGGGCGCTGTACAGTTTATTTCAGACGCCACTCGTGGTCGGTCGCCCAATAGTGCAAAGCGCGGGAAGCGGTGCATTTTTTTTTGTTTGTCATCTGATATTCACAAACTCTTACCAATTAATTCAAATCTTCTGCCGCAGTACCACTGCTTATGAACTAATTAATAAAAAACTGTTATTTTGTGCCTATTACCTGTGGTTATTACCGTAATTGAGTTGACCCGTTTTTGAGGTTACCGTGTGATTTTGTCGTATAAATTTGTGCAATGATTCCTGGTGGTCAGGTGCCCAGCGGAAAGTTCTCTATGTCAAGGGATATGTCTCTCATTCTGATGTCAGTGGAAAACATCCCCAGAATCCCTCGGGGCCGTGTGTGCCTCTTCGGGAAACCAGACCCTGCCGAAACAACCAAGTTAATTGTGGATCAATTCGATCACGATAGAAGAAAGATACTAACGAAGTACGGCTTTGATATTTTGACCGAATTGCCAGTCATAAAGCAACCATCAGAAGACAGGATACGCAAGATTGATTTTGCTGAAGATAAAGAAAATATTAATTTTGATGCCATTAATTCGAATAAAGAAGACGACAAGAATCCAAAACCCCTGAAATTGAAGAAAATGAGAAAAAACCCTGTAGAAAAAAACGAAAAGAAAAAATCCAACAAAGTTAAAGGCGGCAAACCTTACGACAAAAATGATAGACAAGCGCTTGTGTCAGGTTAGTTGAACAAAAACTTTTTACGCTAATATTTATGTACTTAATCCTTATTGTCTATTTTAAGCGAATTAGTTTACAGAATAAACGATTTCTAAATTTTTGTTGTTATTGTACGAATTCGTTTTTACCGACATCGTTTCTAGATTACCACACAAAATTTCTTATCTTTGCTATTCACATGAGATTTCACCTCAAGATAATATTTGAAAAACATTCAATAATATTATAACGTGAATGCAATTATCCGTACAACTACCGTAAAGTGAAAACACACGAAATATGTTCGCCCTTTTGAAAAGATTTGAACGACAGTTTATCTTAAAACTACAATCATTTGCGTAGATTATTTTGAACTGTTAATATTGATTGCGTTTCAATAATATGTCATTAAACGTTATTACTTAATATTAAAAATAATGAGAAACCAGGTTATATTTCAACAAATGTAATTATTCCTGGTAGAACTCTTGTATGTATGAAACGTTAACAATAAACGTAAAGTGTAAATAATCAACTTTTTCACTAAAATTATAATATTATGCATAATCATTTATCAGATTTAATGTTATTTATTTATCAATTTGATCTGTACCCGGTAGTAGTCAGTATAAATTTAATAATATTGCATTCTCGGAAGACCATTCGATTTTTTTTTTTTTTTTATATTGTTCAATTTAAACCGCATCTTTTATTTTTCTACGGAAACTCTGCTTCTATTGTACTCATAATTGTGAAGTAGTAAGCAGTATTTAATTGCCTCGACCATAGACAAAATGACCGAATAATTTACGCGACATTAATCAAGGACTATGTACAAACCATTCAATAATACAGAATAATGCAGGGAGCATGCCAGAAGAGCAACCTTTTATTCATTCGTTCTTCTAGCAAGCGTATGTATGACGGCATACTACATAATTGCAAACGCAGGGACGTCCCGTGGGCATAGGCGAATAGGCAGTTGCCTAGGGGCGGCAAGTCCTAGGGAGCGGCAAACGATCACATATTTTTAAAAATAAATTTGATTCAGAATAAATATGATGCCTCAATGTCTTTGATTAACAACATACCAAATCAAGATTCGATACTTATGTTATTTAAAATTTACATTATTTTTTATGATGTGTAATTGAAGTTAATAGTTATTTTTTCATAATTATTGTGGGCTTTTGGATCATAATTATTTTTGAGGATCTTTGTCAATACGGTACATACTATGAATCACCTGAAATCAAAACGGAATAAGTGACAAAAGATTTGTTTGATTATGTGTAAGTGAGTAGAGGATTCGAACTTCTATATGTGTACATTTATTCCTAGAATAATGAGAAGAAATTAAAGAAAATGGACGCTATTTTATGGGTCTGCCTAGGGGGGGCACATATCCTTGGAATGTCACTGCAAACGCTATGAAGTTTTACACTATCATTATTAATAACCACTTGACACCCGTAGTTTTAATGTTTTTATCAATTCTAGCATCTTGATTTACAATTTTAGCGTTTTATAGCATTCAAAATATTTAATTTTACGATCTACTTCGCATATACTTTTAATAGTTATTAATTTTTGCAGCTCGTTTTTAATTTAAACAAACTTTAACATCATTTATTTGTTACAAAATGCTATCAATAATGTTTATACAATAATACAGCAATATGCAGAACACAGAGACAAAAACTTAAATATAAATGTATAGTATTATTTTTAGATTTATTAAAAATAAGCATAGCTCATGATTCTTTAAGACTAGTGCGACGATATGTAACATTATATTTTCTGGAAAACATTCGGCATCTTACTTTTGACCAGATACATATTTGATTAAAGAGCAGCACAATCAAACTCTAGACCCAATTCGGATTTCAGCATTTTAAATTATAGCCGCTGTTGTAATTAACAATAACAAAGTCGGTGTCTTAATTATATTATATATTTGTGTAATAATATATTTTTTTTCTGCTGCTTGAACCAAAAGAATGGATGAATCAAATATATTTCCTAGCCGATTTAAAACAATTTTATATAATTTATCACAAAAGAAGAGGATAAATTTAAATAATCTACCGCATGGCACGCCAGTGCTATAAAAAAGCATTTGTCATGGGGTGATCTCATTAATATAAAAATGCCTCCACCGAATGCATAATGATGTACATATTTACTCGATTTAAAATCAAATCTAAACTATTACATGTGACTCATAATATATGAATTTAATCATACGTAATATATTTAAAATCTTACTCGACTTGTCACATCAATCTCGATTCGAACCGCGGGTTACAATATAAGCAAATTCACATAAGTTAGACGGCCGCGTGTTTTCAATATTTAGAAAATGTTCGGCCCAGGGGAGTTTATTGTTAAATCTGTTTTTTTTTTTGCCATAATCAGGTCTGCTGTCACTGATACACGGTTAGTGCTGCCATAATTTGAATTACTCAAATCCTCCAAAATACCAAATATTGTTTTACATTAGAAACAAATATTTTTTCCGTGGACCGCCAGTTGATTGTCGAAGGGATACTTTTTGATATGCCTGCGGTGCTATTCCCGCTTACATACAATTATTTTGAACGGTCTTAAATACTCAACACAATCACGCTTGGAGTATAAAGGCAGTCCAAAGATTATGCTCGCGAGAATAGCGCCGCTGGTCTATATACTCTGTTAGTATTTTTGTTTTTACTAAGAACCCAATTTTGTTCTGCTGAAGGCCAGAACTAACCGAAACCTTCATTTTAAGACACCCGGGATCCACCGAAAAATAACAATGTAGAGAAACATCCGCATAAAAAAATATTCACATACTTTGCAATGACTTCACTTCGAGACAGACGTTAAAAATTTAAAAAATACTCTGAAACATTTTTTAAAACTGAAAATCACACAGAAAATTCAGTACAAAGGCAGCTACACTTTATGTTAATATTTTCAATTTCTATTCATAACTCAAACCTACAATCTAAAATTTATATTCAAAATTAATGTCAGTGATGGGACTTACCAATCTACTGATAAGCGGCCCACCACGATGGCTGGCGATGTTCCTTGACGAAATACTGTTTTTCACTTTCTATCATTTTATATAATTATAGTTAAAGCCGACATCAATTGTAAAATCAAAATATACATATCAATATACTTCTTCTTTATTTTAATAGTTTTTATAAGACGTTGATAATTTTGCACGCCAGAATTCATCTAAGCATCATTTATGATAATCTTAACAACCTTGTCAATCATTTAAGATTTCGACTGAAGGTGCTTGGTGGAATTTCAATATTAAATTTGAATCGTTCAAATTATGTACATTCACACAGATCTGAGTATGAGATGTATGTACACCTTGTGTTACACTCGAAACACAATCAATTCTAAAACTGGATTATAAAAAAAATATAACCACCCTGATTGAGGATTTTTAACCCTTCTCTTACTATACAAAAAAGGACAAGCTCCTGAGCTGTGTATCCATTACACATCAGGCAAACGGGAGTGAATCATGACAATTATATAACACTACTACACCAGTACTACATATATATTATCTATATATTTATAGCGGATAATGTCTGGTTGGCTGAGAATATATGGCTACCGATTTGTGTAAAAATATCAACCTTTTCTAACAAAATTGTTCGTTTGCAACAATTAACAAAAATAATTTGACTGCCAAAAATCACAGATATATATATACATATATTATCTATATGTGAATAAATAATGGCAATAGATATTAAACAATACAACATTTTAACGCACATACTCGGCCATACTCCTCAAAGGGTTAAGCAAACAAACATAAACTTAATAAACCCAGTGCAGAAATTTAATTCCAAAATTTGTGTATTAGATAATATCGTTTTGATAGTGTTCTATGTTCAACTTTGTGCAAGATGGAGGCCTTCAGACTTCACAATTATTTGAAACCTCGTCCAGTACTTATGCAATTAATACGCCAAATGAAATATTTAATTTGATTGGTGAGTATAAAAACAATCGTAGCAGTTTCACACAAAGAATTCACAGCCAGTAGTATTTTAATATTAAATCACAATGAAAAAAAAACCAAAATGCAAATGTAATTTCATTGTTTGCGACAATTATAGAATCTCATTAAAATCACTGCTGGAACAAATCAATAATGAATATGTATATCTGTTTTCTATTTAATAATGTCGGTTCCATGGCACAGTGGTAATTGTCGTTGGCTTCCATGCCGGACTTCACGGGTTCGAATCCCAGTTCGATCAGCAGTGGCGGCCGGTCAATGTGGCATTGGATCAATGCACCCCCTTATATATGCAGGGGCGATTATATTTCATGAAATAATATTCAAACGTAACATTTAAACCATTCACCCATTTTAAATTCTTCGTGTATTTTATTGTCCGTAATAAATATTTTAGAACATTTTATTTTATTTTAGACAATAAATACATGAAGAATTTAAAATGGGTGAATGGTTTAAATGTTATGTTTGAATATTATTTCATGAAATATAACCGCCCAAGCATATATATATAAGGGGTACATTGATCCAATGCCACATTGACGATCTAAATATGACAACTTTACCGATTCTTCTGAGGTGCAGACATTTTACATCATGAAGTACTTAATCTGTTAATTTTTTTTTATTTATTTCAAAATAAATTGAATACAAAGATTCGAATCATAGGCCGGATGAAAGTGAATAAATACGTTTTTTTATTATTTCCCAGCATATTAATAAATTAATATTCATATGTAGTATCGAAAGGATGCTCTGTCCTAATACGGCACGTCGTAATGTGGGTGTCCTAAGTGTGCGAGAAGTAACGTATTTTTGCCATATTGGCAATACAGGTATACATATTAACTCAGTTAGTTACCAAAAATAAATAATACAGCATATATTCAAAACATGTATTCGGCAAATATATTATACCAATCCCTGAGTGGGCGATTACATTCACATAAACATAATTCCGTTCAATTATTCCCAGTTTTGTCCGTATACACCTGATCCTTCTTTACTCAATACTAGATAGAGGTCTGCACGGGCCGAAATTTTACAAAATTACCCGGCCCGGGCCCGAGTCTAATTCCGCACTTGTTACCCGAACCCTACCCGAAGCCCGGATTTATACTTCACAGCCCGAAAAAACCCCGTTTTTTTTACAATTTTACAACAATTTATGATTCTCTATAGAACTGGTAATAATTAAAATCACCATGGCTTACCTATGACACGAACATAGTCTGAAATATTTTTCTGAAGAATCAATTCCTTACCCGGGCCCGGCCCGACCCGAGCCTGAATCTCAATTACGCTTATCCGCCCGAACCCGGGCCAGGCCCGGGCCCGTGCAGACCTATAATCGATACATTGGTTCTAGAAATTGACGCGTATAAAATATCGCGTAAAATAAACCTCATTTTCTTATGGGTGTATACATTTTGTTTTTTATCTTAGAACTTTAAATTATCCTTACTAGGGCATCCAATCTCGGAACCATTTTGTGATCCCGGGATTTCGGGATTCAGAAACTTATAATATTTGCGCTTGAGATCAGTGGCGGTCACAATTACATGAAGAATTTAAAATGAGTGAATGGTATAAATGTTATGTTTGAATATTATTTCATGAAATATAACCGCCCCTGCATATACAAGGGGTGCATTGGTCCAATGCCACATTGACCGGCCGCCACTGCTTGAGATCATTGTCGGAAATAGAGGGAAGAAAGCGATTCCAGAACTTTTTTCAACAACATTTATTCAAAAGTGAGAGATTTTTTTTAAACTCCATCCATTGAAAAATGTAAGTCAGTCAACGTTCCCACTAATTTTTCTATTGTGTGTGCGGACCATCAACTTCTGTGAGTAGTAAATTTTCAGCAAAATAAAAATTTGGTGAAACAAACTTATTTTTACAATATTTCTTTGTGCGGCCTTGTGCGGGGATGGAAAAATGTGTGCGGGCACATTTTGGGAGGTGTGTGCGCGGGAACATTGCTCCCAGATTTTTAACGTGTTGTAGTGAATCCTGAAATCCCGTAATTAAGTGGTTGCAAATTTTGTCGGGATATCGGGTTGGAGGCCATAATCCTTAACTCATTCCAGGTAAAAAAACAAAAACAAAATGGCGTCCTGTCAGGAAAACAGTCAATTTAATTCAAAATAGCTAATTAGTTTTAAGTACCATTTGCAACTGAGATAAAAAGAGTGTGGTCGGTGGCTTTCAGATTTCCTTTGGTATAATAAACGTAACCCCGTCACGGCAGACTCAGTTCTTTCGAGCCCGTGGAAACAACTCAATGCGACACGTAGCAAAAGCAATGTACATTGGTCTAATACAGGGTTTCTCAAACTTTTTTGACCCGCGTACCACTTGGTAGTAGATTACGCTAAATTTTACCACCATGCAAAAAATATTTCAGTTCATGGAATTTGTTATTGCAAGTGTAATTATATAGCTTTTGCATGGTTAGAAATTCGAAGACATTATGGATGCAGTGGATCTGTTTTGCTAATCATTTTTGAGGAAACAAAGTTATTTGCGATGTTATAATTATAATATGCTAAAAATTTAATAAATTTATCTACTATTCCGTTATACTTATATAACTGATACATAGTTTTAATAAAAACACAAAATTACAACGTACATATGGGCTCATTAGATGTGAAGTGAGCCAAGTGGTATTTTAGAAAAAAATATGTTAGATGCATTGTAATATTCTAGACGTCAAAGTGAAGAAACCTCAGTTAATACCAGGGCTGTGGAGTCGGAGTCGTGGAGTCGCGGTATTTTGGCCGGAGTCGGAGTCATGAAAAATGAGCGGCTCGATTTTTTTTGAAAAATATGTTTAATAATGCTTAGTCAAACATAATAGTCAAAAGTGTTGACATTTCATGCTTGGCTGACTAAAGATGATCTAATTGTATTACATATGTATAAGTTAAAATGAAATTATTGAAAAATTTCCTCGGAGTCGGAGTCTTTTTTTTACGCGACTCCACATCCCTGGTTAATACACATTGCAATAGTGTTATCTCAGTAAAATAAAAAACTGCAATCCACTAAAATACCAAGTAAAGACATGATTGTGTACTGTCCAAGAAAAAGTTATACCATTTCACTAGTTGGCTCACTTCACCTCTAGAGGGCTCGTATAATATATTTCCATTTCTTAATTAAATCATCTTACAAAATAAATTTAATTAGATAATTGTGCTTGTTTCGAGAAACATAGTTTTTTTTAAATTTCGTTCGAATGATGCGTAAAACTATGCCGGATCAGAAAAAAACTGTATCGATTGCCGGATTTTCGATCATCGACTGTGAATAATTAAAATATTTCTTTATCAATTATATGTATTTTTTTATATTTGCAAATCATTCATTCCTGCATGTCCTCCGCCATTACAAGTTTTTTTCGCTTACCACCAACAATCTACCGCGTACCACGGGTTAGAAAACCCTGGTCTAATAAAACCAAAGTTAGCCTCTTTCCAGTGTAAGTATTCCTCGTCCTTGGAATATAAATCAGACAAAACTCCGGATGCCACCTATTGGACGCACCAGACCGTGGATGCTTTTCTTGGTACGGAATAAAATTATAAAGGCAGGCGTTTGATCCAGTCCATTGTAAAGATGAAATATTCTGAATGCTATTTATAACGTGAAGATACATGTATTATATCTGCTTAAAAACAGAATTAACGTTATATACGAATATGTCACAGTTAAAGTGTGAAATCTCGTCAATGTTTATATTTATTACCAGTTTTAGTTGAAGCTTTCATTACAATTCGTATTCACTGCAATTCGTAAAAAAAGCTGTCAGCTTATAATTAAAATAACACTGTTTTGCTCAAAAAATAACACAATGCACGATCGTCATGTAATGTGCATTACAAGATTATGAGAAGTCGTTCAAACCATTTTTGACTCGCAAAACACGCCTCCTAACACATTCAAAACGATAATTATATAAGATACTTTAGTAATATCACTTACTATGATGATGATGTTCATTATTAGTTTAAGTAATTAATGAGAAGACTGTTTAGATCTCATGATCTCCATTAGTAATATTCCACACATTTAAAAACAATTATTTATATTTAATTTATCGGCAATATTATTGTCTAGTTCTGGAGGTGGGAACCTTTTCATCCGACAAGGCCACATTTAAGAAACTTCAATAAGATCTACTTAAAAATGTATTTATTATTTTTTTAATGATTGAAAATTTTGAATTCTATCAAATAGCCGCAGATTTCCCACCTCTGTACGTTTCACACGATATTATCACATTTTGAGGATTTCATACCATCCGAAATAAGCCTGAGAATTAGCACCGACGGTCTTAAATGTTACAATGATTTTTCTTGTGTTAGAATATGTGAAAAGTGTTTCGCTTGTTAAAGGGTTATATTTAGACGTATTCATTTTTTTAAATTACAATCCATATTTTGTACATACTAATTGATTTGAATTATGATTACAGATTTGAATTATAGGGCGATAATTTTTAGTATAAATAATCTTCGAATTGGAGAAGTATTTTGCTTTAAGAATTTTGCTTCTATTAATTTCCATAAATATTTCTGTTTTTTTAATTACAATTTTATTTCCTCTATGCAGTCATTATAGTTCTTAAAACACATTTAAGAAACGTTACTTTGCTTTACGATGAACAGCGGCGGGTTAAGCACTTTGGAGGCCCAAGGCGCAATAAATTTTGGAGGCCCTGCTTTTCGAATAACATAAAAGTGCTGGAAACCTCTTCGTAGAATAATAATGAATATTGAAAACTGAAATTAAAATGTAACGTTTCATATAATATATGCTATCTTTGAGGCCCCCAAGATTTGGAGGCCTTAAGCGTGCGCCTCTTGCGCTTATGGGATAATCCGCCACTGACGATGAAGTTAGTTGAGTCAAGCTTCTTTTTCTTCTCTAAAAAGTTCTCCTTTTCCATTGTTAAAAATCGTGATAAACAAAATAAACGACGGATTTTTTTAGTAAACATATACTTACACGCTTATATGCAGCCATGATACATAAAATACCATCTAAATATCTTTTGGAAACTTTCGAATGTTAGCAACAAATCGACACCGATAATTTGGTTCAAACGTGTTCTATTCGGCCAGATAACCAGAATAAAATAATTAATAAAATGTTTTTAAGTACCTAACGAAAATACTTGTTTCTCAAATGCAATAGTTGCAAAGTAGCTGCAAACAGGCTTCTGTGTGAAAATATGATACATATGATATTCCTAACCACACGTCTACGTGGTTTCTCAAAACCTCGGTTGAAGGTTTATTAAACTTTTTCAGTCGTTTCCAATTCAAGTCTAAAGTTTCGTTCAAAAGCATAGCGTAGGCAGGTGGCGCCATAGAAGGATTCTTGCGTAGGATTTCAGCGTGACGATTTGATATAATGGCACTGGACAGTCACTTTTGCTTAGTAACTAAACTTAATACCCAATGTCTGCTGATTTCTCAAGTGCTGCTTTAATACGTGATTTTAGAATCATTAAAAATATTATCTAATGTTGATCCTCTGTTTGATGTAGTTCTCTTTAATTTTATTGTGAGATGTATGAATTGTTAATTATTATAGTTCTGATGAATGCATAAGCCGAAATAGCTATCAACTAACTTTTTAAAAAATGTAGAACTATATATTTTACTATTTTTTTTACCATATTACAAAAGAGTTCTACCAAGTAAATACCAATCTAATCAATATATTCTTAATTGCTCTCTCAGAAGAAGTGGATGTTTATCGATCGTCCAACCTCTCTTCTCCGATAGAGTAATCCTTAATCCTTCCGAAACTTGGAAAAATACTATAGTTAATTAACCCATCGTAACCAAATTTTCAAAATACCTTTATTTTTGTGTAGACAACCCAACACGAAGTTAAAACAATTCATGCCAAAGTCCAGACTATGAAAATTAAAGTGTGTGATGCGACCTGCTCAGTAACAGCTGTTCGCATTGTCTCCAATGTCCTACCATCCACAAAATGGCGTTCGCGAAACCAAACTGGGCGAAATTCAATATAAACCTGAATCTCTTGTTCCCACGCGCTAAACACCTGTGGTTTTTAATAACACTGTCTTCCGTCCTTCGTTCACACGATACCGAGACAGACTCGGTTTGGCATACGAGACAAATTACTATTTACGATCGCAATACATCTAATTCAGAATAAGCTTTGTCACATTGTTACGTGCAAAATCTAGATTGCCCAGACGTTATAGTTCCGAAGAATTGTTTTGTGGCAACAGAGCTTCATTAAAACACAACGTTTATTGACTCCTCGAAAATGCAGTGTAATTCAAAACCGATTCGACCTAGACTAGTATGCATGTTAGCTTCCGAGACTGACTCCGAACTATTACTTCATTTCTTGGTGCCGTCGCAACCCAATTCAGTCGCTATCGGATATATCGACTGAAATGCCGCACGTGTATTGGTTGTACATATTACATATCGCTTTTACTAAAGAATATTATTTCTGTCGTAAGACTAGCATTCTTTCTTGCTGCTCAAAAAAATACAACTCTCTATTATGTACATAGTATGTACGTACACGTGTGAATAGAATGCCGTGTAATCAAGGTAGAGGTTTAAACGAAAAAATAATACATAACTTAAAATCAAGATTTTTTCAATAACTGGGACGAAATATTTTTTCTTTTTTTTTTAGACGACGTATGGTTAAAAATATTAAATACTAGTCTAATAAACTTCATGTTTTTATGTAAACTTTACGAACGTATTCACTGAATTTCAATATTATATTCAAATGGATTCTTGCAAAGTGACTGCAATACAGACAAACGCATTGAAAAAGTAGTAAGTAAATTTAATTGTAAAAAAATGACAATACGTATTTCGATGAAGCGGTAATTTTGTTGAAGTTTATTTTCAAAAAATATATTTGAAAATAATGTTACTTTTGTTACAAATTGTAGCACATGTTTCACCTTTTTAAAGACCATCTTCAGACGGAATATTATAAAAGCATAGAAGCTATACAGTCTGATGATGGTTCTTAACGAGGCGTAATACGTGTCACACAACAAGTAAATTAACAAATTTATCAAATTCAATTACATAGTATGTATGTCAATATATACGGAGCTTAAAAAATTGTTTGAGGAATTAGTTAGCTTCTCATCGAATGTTTCATATTATGTTACCAATATGACATTAGCAATATCAAATATAACGAAAACAATATAAAAAAAAATGGCTAACCTATAATGCGATTTGATACTCTGGCTTTAAGACACGCGAAAAAGATAAATTACTTTGGAATTGAATTCAGACACTTCTTGTGGTGTAAATGTCCATCTTTGGAAGGTCTGTCTGCTCAGTGAAGTGACTAGAGAAGCGGCCTTCAACCTTTTTACCTCATGTTTACTTCTCAATATCAGATTCATAAATATTAATAGCTCACTTCTCACTGTCGATTATGTATTTGAATCGCATTTTCCTGCGATTTCTGCAAATTATAATGGCTAGAAGAATATACTGATTTTCCTCATAATCCAGTCATTTATCAAGGCTATGAAAATTATACACAGAACTTCCGGGAGTAACCTACATAGATATTATAGCGTAATAAAAAATAATATTGCCGATTATTAGCAACGTATTTGGTGACAACAGTTTAAGTGAATTTTAGCCGTTGTCATTGTTTATTCTTGGTGAACACGCATTGAATTTAAAAATAAAACACATTTTTTGTAATTATTCTTTATCATAAAATTAAATTGTCATTTAATACTGCTCGTGATAACCGAAAGCAATGCGAATCATTATTAAAAATATGTCGAATTGGGACAAAAAAAGTGATGTTTTATTTAAAAAAAAAAATTTTACAACGATAGTCAAATAATATTCTCATATAGAAGGAATATGTTCAACCTTCGTACATTACCTGTATTATATTATATGATAAAGTTCAAGTTTTATTAAATAAAATATGTGTTAATATTCCATAGATTTACTTCAATTATACTTTTATTTTTATTTTGGCATTACAGCTATTGGTAATAGCTATTGGTATAGCTGTAATGCCAAACCCAGATCCGCCTGATCGGAAAAGCAAGCTCTAACCAACTAGACCACGGCGGGCGACAATATTTAGCATTTATAACATACCGCCGACACCCGACGTCACGTAAGCGTGTTGGATGAGATCAAAGGAACGCACTGCCGTCGCGTCGTGTTGGATGTTGGCAGTGCGTTCCTGTTCCATACAATACAATGGCAAATATATAGCTATGATCTCATCCAACACGCTTACGTGGCGTCGGGTGTCGGCAGTATGTTTCCACCTTAACGCATTAAAATTTAGGTTTTAGTTTGGATTTTTATGAGTCATTTTGTAGAAATCTTTTTTTTTATGAATTTACATTGAATACAAAAGAAGTCTTAATGCATAAATTTTTGTTTGTTTTTATGGAAAATATTATCTTTTTACGAAAGTGTAGTTTTTTTTAGTGTTTTTTCAAACTAGTTGTTAAAAATATGAATATAATTATTATATAAAAAAATACGAATCTATTACACAAAAATGGCAACTCCAGATATACGACACCATCTTACTAAACGTGCGGTATATGGATGCTTTTTTGTGTCACTATATAGTTTCTCGCTTTCATCGATGATTAATTGTCATTATCACTGTCTGCCAGTTGGCAACAACTTTACGGATGAGCCCCAAGCCCTGGTTCGAATCCCATCAGTATCAGCCTTGATGAATCTGAACGTGCTGTGTTAATTTCGTATTTTTTTGTTCTCATATCGTTACAATAAGAACAAATTACCCTTCTCGGAGTCATTGAAGCCATTGTAATCATATACATATTATCATTTTTTTTCTAAATATATAATTGACACGTCTCTTTGGTATTGTAATGTTTTTTTCGTGCTGCGTGCTTATTGTTTACAAATTATTGCCGAATATTTATTTCCTAAATTTATATATCGAAGTAATCGTATATTTCAGGGATTAGCAAGCGGCCGTTTAGATTTTAACACACCTTTTATCTGATAGCGAAGGAAATTGCTTTTTTACTGCTTGTGCGTAATTATTATCAAGTTATTATATCACAACGACATACACATGAGTTTAGAAGATTTTACTATCATGGTTGAGGGTTGTTCAAAAAATAGAAAATTATGTATTCTTTTTAAATCATTTACATGCTTGTGGACTATCAAAGAATTTAAATATTTAGTGAGTGTTATAACCCAGGACTGTTGTCGGAAAAAAATTTATACCTTTCCTATCGGAAGCAATAAAATTATGATTATAGGCAGTGCGGTTTTCCCATGTATCGCGGTGGAACGGCGATCCGGCACCTTTTTTCTTGGCGTTTTTAATTTTGCTTTTACTCGTCGAAGCACCTTTGAAATTTTACAATTCTTTAAAATACGTCAATCGGTGGTCACTCAAAGAAAGACAAGGCGTCCGTGACGGATCTTACATATTCGAATCCCAGTTCTAACGGCATTTTCTTAAATCGATTTCTGTTCAAAGGCATTGGTGTCTGTGATGTATATTTTTTGGATAGGCAACAAAGTTATGCATACAATATTTTACGTACACGCGTTTAATTATTCATTGCTATTTAAACTATATTTAAAAAATTCACATAAACCGCAATATAATCTAATAAAAATCATATAGAAACTAATTACATTAATAATAATTAAATATAAAACAAAGGCAATTTTTCACTAGCTTGTTGTGTAGACTGTAGATCCAGTTTTTTGTTGATGGAACGCGTTAACCGAGTCACCTAGAATAATTGCTGCCTTTTCCGACCAAGTTTCTTTATTTCCCTCTCCATATAACGTAAAAAAACATATTCCATCTTTTTCAACTTAATTACAGAACATATATCATATCATTATACTTGTAATTTTTTAACCTCTTAAATACGCCAGAAATTATGGTCATTAATAATCATCAGACAAAGATACTTCGCCACGAGTCATTTAAATTCGTTTTTTGGTTGTGTTTTAGCAATTTTGAATTCCACACCGTTTCAGACATAAATAGTTTAACCTCGGTGCACTCACTGCGTTTAAAAACACAAAAACAATTTTAAATCAACGTAATTATCAATTTTCATCCACGAAATTAAATTACATACAAAGGCTTAGGCGAGGTGTTTAAATTTGTTCTGAACAATCATGTAAGAATCTTCGACTTAGCCAGCAATTCACAGCGAAATAACTTCCTTAAAAGATAACATTATAAAAAAAATATTACATTACAAACTTTATTGGATAGATATACAACGTTTTAATTTAAAATCAAATTGTGTCATCATCACTAATAAATTTCCAGTACAGTAGTTAACGTCGTTGGCTTTTACGATGTATTTCATGGGTTCAGGTCCCTATACGAAAAATATTTTTCAATAGCGGTTTGTTATTTCTAAAAAAAATCCCTTCCAATCCTTAAATAACGGGGCATAGCGGGAGTGATTAGTTAACTCTTCGATAGACAGGTTGTGTAACTGAGTAACAAGCAGTTCTCGTAAAAAAAATCTGTCGAGAAATCTCCATTAGTAGACCATATTGAAAGCGGAGATGGATTTGTTTTAGAAAATTAGTGGTTAACGAAGTTGATTTCGATTACGGATCCAACGGGCTCGACAGTTTTTTTTTCCAAATTAATTTATGTATTTTTGTTTAAAGGCATCCATGTTTATGATGTCTTTAATAATTCCCTCTCATCCATCTGATCATATCGACAGCAATTAGTCAACCACCTCTCCGAAAAGAGAGTCTGAAGAAACTTCCGTTGAAATAAACTCAATTAAAAGTCCATTCGGTTTACATTGAGAGCAGACAAGTTACAAAAATAAAGAATAATAAACAATTGTTGTATGAAAAATATATACAAATATTTTCCATTTGCCATTGCAGCAAATATTTTTTAAAAATGCATAAAAAATTTACTCGAAATCAACCCGAGAATAATGAAATTTCGACACCCATTCCCATCATCTTAAATATTTATAAAGCACTGACGCCGAATTAAGTTGGTGCCACAGCCGAGTGGCAATACTTTTTCATCCTATTCGATTGGCTACGTGGTCATGATTTCTCATTGTTGAATGCATTCATATTTGATTTCAGATCCTGAAGATGTAGTGTTAAAACAGTGTTGATTTAACATTTTATCATTCAACGAAATCACCTTTTATCCGATATACACAGAAGACGGTTAAAGAAAAGATAAGGTACGATTGTCTACTTAATATTGAAGTTAAAAAGAAAATATCTACACAAATACGTAATACAGAATTGCGATATTTTTTAACTGAAGCGACAATGTTGCATGGACATTAGGTAGACACTGCAAAAAAAATACATACTTCAAGGTCCTTACTCTTTCGGCTTAAAAATACAATTTTCTAGAAAAGTCAACTCATCTTGGAGTTAGGGATTACAATCACGTTAACCGAAACCGGATCCCGGTATTTCGTTTTATTTTTTTAATACCGGTTACACAATATATCACGGCACACACTCGTGTCGTAAGCCTAGGTACGGAAGAAGGCAATTATTTTTTAATTAGGATACTTTTTTGTCACTCTTATGCAATTATACCAAATAATTATTAAAAATACATCGAATGTTATCTAAATACGCAATTTACCGTTATTAAATTACTATCAATATCTGAATTAGGTTCAATAAATTGAAATAGGTTATATTATTTACGCTCAAATTGCATTTTTCGAACGTTATACTGATACCTCCGTAAATAATTTCCAGGCACAAAATGTATATCACTGCGTTTTTAAATATAATTATAATGCATATTTGTAAATCATTTAACGCACAGATCTGTGAATATTCTTTTTTTAAGTTAACTACTGGCTCGCCAGTCTAAAATAAATATAACAAAGGGCTCGTGCGATACCCTTCCAGCCCACCTATCTTATCATGATTGGAAGTCAAGTCCCCTCCCTATCGAAGATAGATGATGCGATTGAATAAAAAAAAACAGTTCTTGTTAATGAATTTACGTTAAGAAGGTTTATTAGAAGTTGATACGAGGGTATTATTTGCAAACACGGCTTTATTCAAAATGGTTATTAAATGAAACTTGAATTTCATTTTGTAAAACAATATAGTAGCTACATTTAAAAAGTATTTTTAGTTTTACATTACAATGGAATGATATTGTGTATTTTATCAAACCATTTTTGAGACTGTTTTCTAAAAATATTTTGAAAATTTGTTTTTATTTACTAAATTACATTCACGGTTTATGTTTCAACAACTTTGGGACAAGCCGGGTTTGCAAATTATAGCCTAATATTATCATTATAAAAAATATTTTTTTAAAAAAGTCGAAGGTACAAGTTGAAGTTATTTATACATATGATATAAATAATTAAGTTTTTTAATACCGGCATTTCATATGATATATCAAAATCCCGGTATTAATATATCTGTGTGGCATTGCGATCCCTAGTCGGAGTGCAACGCTTCGGTGAACAAACCGTTTGGTTGAACCCGCAAAACAAATCACAATGCAAAATCCAACCTGGTACACATAGGCATGTACCCACCTCCTCTGCTTCTGTTGAATCAATGTGCATAATCGATACAAAGGACCGCGATACGCTGATACGATAAACTCAGACCGAAAGTTGAGGCAGGAAATATTCAGACATCTTTCGATTAACGTGGCGTTTATTTAGTAGAAATTCATTATATTATACAAAGGTAAGGTAAAATAAAAGATAGTTGATGACTATCCTTTATAATTATTTTCATTGCATTTAACTGGGAAAATTCTCCGGATGTCAAATACATAGACTATTTTCAAACTAATACAAATGCAATTATACCAAATTTAACGAAAAATATTAACTAAAACGATTTAATTAATCTCCACACCTTTAATGTGACGTATAAGATAATCAGGAGTGGGCTGGAGGGGGCTCGAAGGGGCTCACGCGAGCCCCTTGTTAATCTAAGAGAAAACAATATTCTCAGATTCAATTAGTATATAACTCCAAATTCTGACTCATATAATCTACGATAGCTACAATATAACCAGCTGTACATTTTTAGCCATTTATATTGATAAGTTTAATTGCATATTTTTACATATTATAAATGTATTAAATAACAATCGAATGCTTATTTTAGTGAAATTCACTCATTTCGCAGAACACCGAGAATTGCTTTGAAATGAAGCGAGCCCCTATTTAACGTATTGGCAGCCCATCGCTGAAGATAATCCTTAACTTCAGACTTATGTTAAATTTAAACAAAAAAGCGTTAATGTAACTTCCGTCGATATAAAATAAAATTTGATATCTTTATTTTTCCACAGGCTGTGTAATAAATTATATCACGCGTTTTCGCCTCTTTAAGAATCATCTTCAGACAAACTATCGATAGGTTACTTACAAATAAACTTGACATTGAATCTAATTTTTCATTTTAATTTTTTTTTCACAATATATTACACAACTTGTGAAATATTAAAGTTATCAAATTTAATCATGTATTAAAAATTAATTTAATCGAAAATAGTTTTTGTTAGTTTTGATTAAATTGGCATTATCTTGACAAACCTACAATTTTAATTAGGTAAGTGATTGCCACTAGGGCATCCAATCACGGACCATCTTTGTGATCCCATTTTTTCGGTATTGACATTTTTTCCAATCCCGGGATTGAACAATCATCCTAGGAATTTACAGATTTACCAAAATTATCAGTGTGAGAGCTTTTTTTTTCGTCTTCCCAGTATTCACAAATTGAAAAACGCAGGGATTTACGGAATTCCTAAAAAATACCAAAATTTCGAACTTTATTATTTTTTATTTTTTTACACCTCGCTTAACTTTCTCTAATTTTCTCAATAATGAAATCCTGGGATTAGTACTGTCATAATCCTGGGATTTCGGGATCACAGAATTGGATGGGATCCCAGGATTTAAGGCCCTAATTGTCATGTCTTTTTTTACTTAATAGTATAATGGGTTTCTTGTCTATAGTGATTAAGTAAATCGGCATTTACTTGAAATACTTATTACAGATATATCATAAAAATGTTTAAAAAAAAACATTGCACGTACCCAATATATTGTGTTTTTTTAACTGCAGTATAGAGTTTTATTTAACGTTACTATTTTTCTTCTAGTCCCAGAGAGTAGTTTTTGTACAAAAACCGATTTTTAGTAAAACCTGTTTTAGAATTCTAATATATCCTAAAACTCGGTTTAAACCGGTTTTCAAAGTTTCACAAAAAAAAAAAAAAAGATTAAAATATCAAAAAAAAAATAATAATTTTAAACTTCATTTATTTATACAATGTAACAAACAGATTGTGAAGTTTAAAACAATTTATTTAGTGTTATGATTCGACGGTAAACTAATTATGTCTACCACACACTCGAAAAGTGTATCCTAATCAAAATGCACAGCTAAAATATTTTTTAAATTAACCATAATAAACGATTTTCAAGGCATTCATTGATTTGTGTTGACTAACTACATATTTTATCACCCTTTAATTAAGTAATAAGTAGTATCAAGTCAAAATACTAATGTTATTAATTGAATAATAATATTAATTTTAATACTTTAAACCGGGTTATATTTTTAATTTTTTTATCATGTCCGCTCCCAATGTGGAGCATATGGACTCCCAATGGAGTTTATTTTAACAGAAGTGTTAATACGAGAACTGCTTGTTACTCAGTTGCTCAACCTCTCTTTTTTCCAAAGAGAGTAGAAATAAAAGGATAGGGCTAGGACAGGACTAGTGGTTATCTAATCGCTCTCGATACGCCCTGATCATAGGATAGGATGGGTGGGAGGTGGGAATTCAAGAGATCCCATACATTCATGTCTTCGAACAGAAATTCATAAATCGATCGTAACCGAAGCCAACAACGTTGACCACTCAACCACACAGGCGGCCAGAACGGGGTTACCAATTTTAAAAATAAACCGACAAGTACTACTCGTTAGTACAATATAATTATTGTAAAATTAAATACATTGCTATTTTTTTAACAAAATTTAATTATAATTAACAATAAAACAATATGACATGGCAATGTCAAATCCGAAATTAGATGCACTTTCGAAAATATCAGATTGCACTGGATATTATTTTTGAGGCTTAGTTCTAATGCTGTTTTTTATATATATTTTTTCCGTATACGTATAATGAGAATTCACCATAACATGGCGTAAAAAACGGAATACAGTTAATCGACGATGGCCGCCTGAGGCAATGCTTTGACGTCAATGACACCGGCCGGGTCGCGATCGGAGAGGACTATGTAACTTACTAAACTAACTTCATCTATCGCGGCTGCAGTTTGTGCCTACGTATTATAATGCATCGACTACGAGTTCGGTTGGTTGGTGTGTACTCAAATGAATAATTTCAAACTCGATTTTTCTCGCATAGTCAACCATCTGACATGTTCCGTTTCAAAAAGCAAATTGTCTCAGCGTGTTCCTATATATCAAGGTTTCCCAAACTTTTTCTGCAATGGCACACTTCGAGAATCCCGAAATTTTAACGTTACACTTGGCTTATTTTTTAGGTCGGTTAATTCTGGGTCACCTGCTGTTGCCCAGTTGGTCAGAGCTTGCTCTACCGATCTCGCTGGTCTGGGTTCGATTCCCGGTCAGATCACAGTGAATTTTGAAAATTATTCAATTCAAAGTTGTGATCGAAGACTGGGTGTTTGTGATGTCTATTCACATTATTTCCTCTCCTTCCATCCTTCTGATCATTTAATAACTGGGTGTAGCGATGGCGATTAGTCAACCACTAGTCCTGTTCAAGCCTTTCTTACTTACTCACTTTGAAAAAGTGAGGTTGAGTGACTGAGTAACAAACAGTTCTTGTAGAAAAAACTTCTATTGAGATACCTCCACTATAAGGCCATATGCTCCACGTTGGGAGCGGACATGGATTTAAAAAATCATACTAGTATAAATAAAAAAAATGACAACATTTCCTGCACTTTGACGTCGTTGCAGCATAAAAATAAAATCCTGCTTCGTTTTATATATAGAAAGTAAAACAATATTGACTTGTTTCTACACATTGGAAGATTCTTCTGACAAACTCGACATGAAAGAATTTAATGATATTTATATCAGAATCTCTGATAAAATCACTCAGATATTCATAATCACGTTGAATCAATTACGTTGAATTAAGCATGCTGGTTTTGCTGTTACGGCAAATGGATCCCAAACCAAGGAAGCATAATTGATATGTTTTGAAAAACATTGAAAAGTACTAGTTGTTAAGTTATGTGGATGTTCGCGGAATACCTATTTAGCTTCTGTGGAACACCAGTGTTCCGCAGAACATAGTTTGATAAACCCTGCTATATAAAATAACTGTCGGCCTCTGATTCTTGTATAACTACTTTTTAATTGTTCCTTTTGTGCAAAAGCATTATTATAAAAAATAAAACATTGTTTTTGTACTAATGAGTAAGGCATCCAATCCCGTACCATTGTTGTTATCCCGGGATTTAAGGATTCACAATTTTTCTAATTCCGGGATCCCGCGATTCACCGTAAAATCGTGGAGAAAATCGGGGTTTCTAAAATACTGCCTGGCTATCGATTTCAAAAACCCATAAATTTGCACTTCCTCCTTAATCCTGAAATCCCGGGATTAGTACTATCGCAATCCCGGGATTGGAGGCCCTACTAATGGGTCGCCTGTATATGATGTCACACGATTTTGGCTCATTTTCAAGACCCCTTTCCCCTCCAATCATCGAATTTCGTCGTATTGTAATATATGACATCACAATATATCAAACTCTTTCCTTGAGCATGATATCATAAATATATAATTAAGATCAGGACAGGTTTCGCTAACCACGAGCATTCGTCAGATGAAAATGCTCGTGATGAGCGAACCGGTTATTAACAAATAAGTGTGCAATAGATTATTTTGAATCTTGTACTTTGAGTTGTACCCTAGCTAGTTTCATGTCCAGGTATGGTAAATACTAATTTGAGATTTTGTGATTGGGTTTTTTTGTATTGTCTTTTTTCCTCGAGTTTATCTCGTGTGATTTATCATTAGTTGTTAATGCCAGTTTTTTTCTATAAAAAAGTTACCAATCGTTGTAAAACGATCATTAACAGATTAATTTCTTAAAAGCAGCTAATTAATGTATTTAAGATTTTTAATTATATACTTAGTCATTTTCGGACGAGTGATTTATTATCCGCGAATGTCATGTACTATTCTTCTATTATATTATATATAATTATAATTTAATTTTTAAATGCCACTACTCACTGTATTATTACCAAGAGTGACTATAGTAAATAAATCTTTTATATTTTTGAGATGTAATTGTTAGTAAAATATATTAGAACGTTTTTTTGAAAAATCAAACAATTTATTTTTAGTGACTACATTTGTTTTCACAGTGAGTGATTGTTAGACATTCACTCGGACATGTTTTTTTAATGATTCATTCATTGACCTGATTATAAGTCGTTGTTAAACGACCGTCTCTTTCAGATTCGTCAAAATCACTGTTTCACAAAATGTTTTATTACATAACAGATCAAAAGCTACTCTCCGTCTGTGGGCGATCTTGGAATTATTGTTTTCAATTTATGATTACAGTAAATTAATTAGTTAGAAAAAAATAACTACAACTAAATATTACTTTCGTCAATACTGATATATTTGTACATATAATATCGTCGGTATACTGTTAGAAGGAGTCAACTCGAAAACCGGCTGTTTTTAGTTATGAATACATATAGATAGATAGATTTTAAAATGCTGTATCTTTTGAAAAAACCAGATCAGCCATAGTTGGTGTATTTTTACATAAATTACACTAAGTCAATTCCGATTAAAGTTATTTTTGTCAAAAAAAAAATACATAACTTTTGACATATAAATCGAATTCGTTAATCATTATCGACTTTCACGAAATGCTAAGAACTCTAAGTAATAGTTACATTGCATAATGAGAGATGTTAAAATTGAATGATTATTAAAAATTACGATCATCTCAAAACAAGGTTTTTTTTTACTTCTCATCTTCTGCCAGTATACCGACGATAATATATTCTCCCCATCTCACCAAGGAAAGTGTTTTCATAAAATAAAATATTTGAATAATTTACTATATCTGATCATACAGAATCTACAACCCACTAAACTATTTAAGGGCAGGTTATCTGTATCTGTCGTAGGATACCTGGTCCCGTTGTCCTCTTCAGACAGCCTTGATTGGACACAATTATTTCAACAATAGGCCACATCCGAGAGACGAACAAAGGTCTCGGATGACGAAGAAATGAACCGGAAGATTCCTCGAAAGTGAATCACAGGTGGAAGGGAATGAAAAAGTGCACTTCTTTTGATGTTTATTGTGCGCTGACTCACGACAAAAGAATTAACGAAATATACCTGAACTCTACACACGCGTCTAGATTTAGATCTTGCCATCTCACTCGTGTAGGGCGACTAAAGCCCAGCAGAATGCGGGTCAATGCAACGTAATTCGACTGTAGTCAGGCAAAAGGAAGTAACCCTCAGTTTTTTCAATCTAGTTTTTTCGATAATCGTGTACAATGTACAGAACTTGCTAACTCACATTTGTGGACTTTAAAATATGTATATAATTATTTAACGACTGTAAAAAGGTTTAAAGCAAATAAAACCATTTTGAAAAAAAAATACAGAAGGAACAAAAAACATTTTTTAATTATAAACACAACCTTGAATTGCATGGAGACTATAAACTGTTGTTTTATTTACTCAATCT